>DF358163.1:43102-55356 GCA_000787875.1 Solanum virginianum | reverse complement strand
ATCGCAATTTCTGCAAATTCCGCTTTCGTTTCTTCAATTCATCCATTTTCAGAGTTGGGGTTTTTACTAATTTGATGGATTCCTCTTTAACTCTCTCTCTTTCTCCCACAAATTCCGATACTAATGACCTAATTGGTACCTTCTTCTTAGAGCAATGGAGACTGAAATCCAAAACAGTTGCTAGAAAATCCGAATCAGTAATGGGTGTTTCAGAAAATCAATTCTTGATGGAAATTGATTCAGAAGAGTGTGAAGAAGAGAAAGAAGAGTTACCAACGGAGTTGGATACTTTGAATAGTTCAGGTGGGTTTTCGATTGTTGGATCAGATAAACTTTCTGTGCGTTATCCAAGTGTGAATCTTCATGGACATGATGTTGGAGTTGTTCAAGCTAATCGACCTGCACCTTGTAAACGCCTTGTTTATTACTTTGAGATGTTTGTGGAAAATGCTGGTACTAAAGGGCAAGTTGCTATTGGATTTACTACTCATGGATTCAAGTTGCGTCGACAACCTGGGTATTCTACTTTCTTGAACTTCAATTTTTGATTGTAATTCTAGCTCCTTGTTAGCTTTTAATTTCAATTCTAATAGCAAAGCATGATTCTTGAACTCTAGTGTGATGGGATGGATAGAGGGATGTTGTTTTCATGCCTTAAAGGCTTCCAACTGTAGAATGGTGCTGTTTTCTGTATAATTCTAAAGGATGGATAGAGGGATGTTGTTTTCTGTTCTTGTACTCTAATTTTATCCTAATTTAGACTCTGAATGTAGCTCCTTTATGAAAATGGAAGAATTTTATCATTTTCTATTTCAATTCTAATTAAAAAAAAACTTGATTCTTGTCATGAAGTGTGATGGGATAGATTTGGGGTGGTGGGGTGGGTGGGTGGTGAAAATCTACAGGATCAGTCAAGTGGCAGTGTCTCTATTCTAAACCAAAGTTAACATTGATTTTGGGCTTGTACTAAAGGTCAAATTGACCATCATGTGTTTTTCGATATTAGTCGCTCTTTCTATTCTCTTTTCTTTTCCTTCTGTCTTCCATATCTAGTTTATTCTGTTTATGGGTTTTTGAGATGAGTTTTCCCAGAAAACAACCTTTCTACCTCGTCTATGAGGTAGTGGTAAAGTCTGCGTACATTCTACCTTCCCCAGACCCCACTTGTGGGATTCCGCTGGGTATGTTGCTGCTGTTGTTGTTTACTAAAGGTCAAATTGCCATGGCTTACTATCCCTGGTTTCAATTTGTGTCAACAACCTGGGCATTCTACTTTCTTGGACTTCAATTTTGATTGTAGTTATAGCTCCTTTTTATGAAAAATGAAAGGGTTTTACTATCTTCTTATTTTAACTTACTAGTCTTTCTTACCTTATTTCAATGCTAATCACAAAGCTTGATTCTTATCTTTAAGTGTGATGGGATATCTAGAAGGGGTAATATCGACTGAGTAGCTCCTTTCTGAAAATGAAAGAATATTATCATTTTCCCATTTTAACTTCTTAGTCTTTCTTACCTTTTAATTTCAGTTCTAATCGCAATAGCTTGATTCTTTTGTGATGGGATAAATAGAGAGGGATGAAAATCTACAGGATCAGTCAAGTGGCAATCTCTCTATTCTTAACCAAATTTAACACTGATTTCCAGCTTTCTTTGAGATTCTTCCCTTTTTTTTTTTGGCTTAAGTTTTTAATGGACATCAAGGGGTAAAAAATCTCTAATAAAGGTTGTGCGAGAGAAGAGAGGCACCTTTCTGCAAGTGAAGGTAGACCAAACTTCAGCTCCTTTTGGTTCTTGATGCGTTTAGGGAAGTAGGAGAACAACTCTGGGTGATTGGTGAAACTTCTAATATATAGAGTAGCTTTTGAGTAACTAGTGAATTGTTAGGTTTAAGGATTACCGTTGTCCATTGACCAGAGAGGGATAGCCTAGTTGTAAGGACTGTCCACCTACAAAACAAGATTTGGTGACCGAGTCACCAGTGAAGCAAAAGTGGGAACAACCTGTGCTGTATTTGTTGGTACACAGTTTGGCAGGTTGAATTTTACCATATAAACAACAACATGTATGCCAGAGTCTCAAATAAGTTGGGGTCAATGACGTGGAGTCTCACCCTCAGAGCCCATGCCACTCCATCGAGGATCATCTCTGTCCACCAAAGGAAAAAAGTTTCTCTAGCACCAAAAGTTCTCTACATTTTCTGTTGGCTGATAAGACATACTTCTTTTCTCCAACAAACTTCAAGCAAAAAAAGGAGTAAAAAACAATGTACAAAAACTAAAACTAAAAATAAAAATTGATACTTGGTCTAAAGAAATAAAGTATCTTCTTCAATCATTTAAAGTCTTCTTGAGACATTGATTGTGAAAAGTTATTGCATTCTTTTTAAAAAGTATATAAATAACTGCTAATAGATAGAAAGTCATACTTGCTACTTTAATATGCCTACAAATAAGAAATTTACCCTGTAGTCCCATTTGGTATATTGCTATACATGAAGTGTAAGATGTTAAGATGCTTATGCGAGACCGTCTACTGTACTTCAAACCAATTCAACACATCGTACCACAACTGAGTTGCCACTTTACAATGTAACGAGATGTCTCCCCCTCACTAACAATTAATTATAGTACGACTTAAAAGAAAATGATCTACCTTTCCTCGATCCCACCTCCAAAAACCTAGCTGTTAAGTGATAAATTTTGTTTATAAAGCATTTTCAACACACTCCAGGATATGGGTACCTCCTAGTTGTGCACACTTCTCCTAAACTTCAGGTCCCAGAGAGCTCGTCTGTGATCCCTCATATTCAGAAGCTAATTTTGTTGTCGCAGACTCTTCATGTAATGAAAAAGTCTTCCTACTCCTTCATGATATTCTTCTATCAGCCACAGTTGAATGCGGTGTGGTTAGTACTTACTTCCCTGTCCACAATTTCATACTTTCTTGGTCTCAATAGAACATGCTCCTCGGTTCAGAAAATCTACATCTATTTCCTCAACAATGCCTTGTTCAACGCTCTAGGATTTTTCAGACGAGGTCCTCCCTATTTTTAGGCGAAGTGGCAATCTCTCGGTGACTCAGTGGTGTTACCTCATCCTGTTTCCTGCATCCCATGGAAAATTCCTCTCTAATCTCTCCAATTTTTCAGTCACACTAGTCGATGCCTGCAAAAGTGACATGTAGTTTGTATAGATGGTCAACAGATTCATGACCCAACAATCCAACATTTAGAAAGGTTGGCTCTTCGCTTTCCTTTAGAACAAAAGTTCCTATGAAGCCTATTTGGCTTACTCTGTTCAATTCAAAAGATGAAAAACTCCCCCAACTAGTTGTATACTTGGATGTGGTAGGGTGCAGTGGTCTACTCTCCAGATGGGGGATGATGACATGTCGGGTTTATTGACAAGATTATTGATGTGGTTCTACTAATTTGGCAGTGCACTATTGTGAACACTGCCGTTTTTTATGATGTAACCTCGATCAACTTTTGCATCATGAGTTTAATGTGCTAAAATGGAAACATACTTCAGCTGTGCATGTGGGCATTTGTGTAACTGTGTTCTGGCTTTGGTTTCTACAACCATGTTCTCTTGTTGGACAATTTTTAAGTTTCGTAAGTTGATTGATTTGACCACAAGGAAGGGCACAATTATGACGCAGCGAGCACAAAATAATTCTGCACAAGGGAAACTATTCCGAGGATGACCTGACTCTCTAAGACTTTTATTCTTTCGCTTTCACACTGTATGAAATATAAAGGACGGCTATCCAGTCAGAAAGAGAGATGGATAATTGTCCCAGCATGTATTTGGTGGACCCTATGGAAAGAAAGGAACTAAAGATGCTTTGAAGACAAAGGAACTCTATGCAGAATTTAATGATGAAGTGTTTGGTGCTTTACTTTTTTTTGATGTAAACAAGAATGTCAAGAAAATGTTGAATCTATCTTTGATGTCCTAGATTACATATGGAAGTCCTTTTTCTTCTATTGTAATCCCTTTTGATCTGGGAACCCACACAGCTTGTATAAGTATCGTTGATGAATATACTGTTAGCCGTTCTCAATCCCCCTTATTGGTGTTGAAAGTTCAAACTGTACAAAATAGGGAAGTTTCTTAGTTATTGTACAACAATAAAAGACACTCCACTATTTTATGCGAGTTCTTCGCCAAATTAGATGGAGCGGGAAAGATTAAAACTATTTTCACTCAGTCAACTAGACATGTATAATGAACCTTAACACATACTAATAGTCTAACGTGGCACTATTTGTCTTTTCTATGGTTCATTAGATGTTTGTTTATGTGACAGACTGAATGGATTGCATTGGTGGGAGTGACATTTTGTTCAATCATTTTTCATTCGGAATTTATTTTTGATCTTTCTTTGTTTGTCAGCTGGGAATCAAACAGTTATGGATATCATGGTGATGATGGACTACTTTACCGTGGACAAGGAAAGGGAGAGGCATTTGGCCCAGTTTACTCAACAGGTGATACTGTTGGTGGTGGCATCAATTATGCTTCTCAAGAACTCTTTTTCACGTAAGAATTTATATTATTTTTTAACCTCTTTTATATAAAGGTGCTTGTGACATTGCTAGATGATTCTTGTTGATTTTATAAAAAAATAGTCTTAACTGTTTGCAGTATAATATCTGGACTCAAGAACTTCTGCTTTTTTTCTTTTAATGCCAGGAAAAACGGAACTGTTGTCGGAACAGTTTTCAAGGATGTAAAGGGGCCATTATTTCCCACCGTTGCAGTTCACAGCCAAAATGAAGTGTATGTATATGCATCTTTATCGTCTATGCCTTATACTTCTTATTTTCTTTACTATCCATCTAATATAAATTGTGGGTGGCAAAATTCGTCTTTACAAGCATCGTGTTCTCAAAGCACTTGCTATACTGACATTTTTTGGGGGCTTACGCCTCCGGTTTGCCTTCATCTGAAAGATTGATAAGATGGCTTGGAATGCCATTCATTTTATGTATCTGAATATAGTTTGTGCTGCAATTTTGGGCTCAATAACCTGACATTATCTTTCTTATTATCAGTGTAGTTCTTTATCCCCATTCCTATCCTCTTTTTTTGATCAGTCCAATCCTCTTTGTTTCTTCATGAAATATATCAAGTCCGTGAACTATATCGAAGACTATCCCTGAGTTTTTATTCCTTTGATGCTGTCTTTTCTTGTTAAATTAAGCCAAATTGGGGCTGGACTTGCTCTACTTCAAAGAATTAGCTTCCTAAGTGATTTTCTTTTAGTTTCCCCATCTGTGTGCTCTTCCAATGATAGATAGAGTAACGAGTATATAGCATTATTGGCATATGCATGTCCTTGAATGTAGAGAATGCTGAACTCCACATGCATAACTGTGAGCCTTCTGAATTTTCCCCAGTCACTTCTTTGTATTATATTGGTTAAGTTTCATATATTTTGTGAAATGTGCTTAAACAGTGTTGGAGCTTATTCATGGAGTTAAAGAAACATATTCTTTTTACATTTAAAAGAAAATCACCTGAAAAAAAGAAAACATAAGTTTCACTAGTAATTCTATGAGGGCTTGGTTTACGTACACATCCATTTTAAGATATCATCCGCTCTACTTTGCTAATCTTAAAATTAAGGCATGCAATCTCTAATTTTCCATCATCTAGTAGATAAAAGAGCTTCCCCCCCCCCCCCCCCCCCCCCCCCCCAAATTTGGAGTTGTCTTTCATCTTTTAGAAGAGTCAACAGTAACTTTTCCTGGTAACTTCTTCTTTTGTTGGCTACTATTTAAGTTTAGGATAGGAGTTTTCTTGGTTGATAATGACTCAAAAATGATAGATGAGTTTGTGATAAGAAATTACACTAATATAGAACTAAGCCGGAGTCAACACATTTAGAACAAATAATGATTGGCTCTACCCACAGTTATCTAACAAGGTACTTCAGCCGTTGATATCAGTAGGTATTTCGTCTCATTACAAAAAAGAAACATGTATGCAATCTTTCTTTTTCCCTTTCATTCCATACTATTCACAAATTCATACCATAGAATCTTCACAACAGCCAAATCATGCTTGACATAAAGCATCAAGAAAGAATGTCTGCAAGTTCTTAGCAATAGCTATGTTGATCCATGGCTAGTGTACCCGAACTACGACTTAGTAGTATGGATCATCAAATTTAGCATTTCTGACTTCTTGCAGTTATTTGTTGATTTTACTATCACAGGATTACGGTCAACTTTGGGAAGCATCCATTTGTTTTTGATCTTAAGGTAAAGATCCTTCCTTTTTTTTTTTTTAAGTTTAATAGTTCTCCTTTGCTTTGCGATGTAACTTGACCTTTTACCTTCTCTTGGTAGTTCTGTCATTGGTCTCCTCTCCTATTAATTATGCTTGTGATGCTGTGTGTTTCCACTTTGAAGTAAATCTCAAACAGAGAGTAGATGCTGATTGTTACTACTATGTATGAGTCCCTTAAAAATGACAAATGCATGTTTGTACACTCATCTTTCTGCCTTGGGTCTGTGATTTCTCTTGATTGTCCACTCATTGCTGCTGATTCATAAGATATGTGTATCAGTTGTTAGTTGAAAAACCGTTGCTGGTCTATGTTACAGGAAGCAAATTGGAAACTCAATTTTGCAAAAATCAGGGTATAAAAGCATGTAAACATAATTTAATTATAATCCACTGTGGCTTTTGCTTTCTTTGTTTAGGCATACGAAGCGCAGGAAAGGGCAAAACAGTATTCAACTATTGAAAAATTGTCTATACCTCAGAATGCCAGTTATGGGTAAGTAGTCCCTCCATCCGATTGCTACAATTATAATTCTTAAATAAAGATAAGCGGTCCTATCAGTAAACATAGCATTTTGCTGAAGCGGTCCTACAATTATAATTCTTAAATAAAAATTGTCTACTCTTATTAACCTTCTACTTTTATACACAACCTCCACACTTTCCTATCTAGAGTCATGTCTTCGGTAATATGAAGCTGCATATCTCTTGTATAATCACCTCTCCCCAATACTTTTTTAGCTTACCTTTTCCTCTCCGTGTACTCCCGACAAGCAACCTCTCCCACATCCTCATTGGGGCATCAGTGCACCTTCTCATCACATGTCCAAATCATTCGAGTCTCACTTCCCTCATCTTGTCCTTCGTAGAGGCCACTCCCACCTTCTTTGGGATAACCTTATTTCTAATCTTGTCGCTTCTAGTATGCCCATACATCTATCTGAACATCCTCATATGTATTTTCTAAACATGTGAGTTCTTAACTGGTCAACACTCTATCCCATACAACAAGGATGGTTTAACCACCAATCTATAGAACTTACCTTTAAGTTTAGTAGCATCTTCTTATCACACAAGACTCCAGAGGCAAACCTTCATTTCATCCATGCCGCCCCAATACGTGTGACATCATCAGCGATGTCCTCACTATCTGGATTATGGACCCAAGATATTGAAACTTTCTTTCTTGGGGATTGTCTTTGTGGCAAGCCTTACTTCCATGTTCGCTAAATCAAATGCAACACTAAATTTGCACTCCAAATATTATTCTTTTTGGTCCTACTCAACTTGAAACCTTTAGACTCTAGAGTTTGTCTCCAAACTTCCAACCTAGCATTAACTCCACTCCGTGCCTCATCAATCAGTACTATGTTGTCCGCAAATAACATACATCATGGAGCCTCATTCCGAATAGACCGCGTCAACTCATCATTACCAAGGCAAATAGGAAAGGACATCACAAATAATATTTTATAATTGAAACACCAAATTCATAATTTTTTTTGATAGTTTAAATCAAAGAGAATGAAAGAAATAGTGCTAGACTAATAGCAGTTAGTACATCTTTGGTGAGCTACATTAGTCTTCCAGATATCGGATGAGTGTGCCTTTTGATATTCGCGATGGTCGATTTGAGTTATTTTTACCCTATTTTCTGATGGAGATCTTTATTCTGACTTGAAAGAAATGGAGTGGTTAAGTGTTTAGACTATGTTGAATTAACAGAGTAACTAAAACACTTTTGTTACAAGTGTTATTTTCTTTCTACACGTTGCTTGTCTCTACTGTTGGAAATGCATTTCTATTTCTTAACGGGTTTTCAACTTCCAGAATTGTTCGGGCATATTTACAACATTATGGATATGAAGATACACTGAAAACGTTTGATGTTGAAAGTAGAAGTACTCTTCCACCCATCTCTATTGTTCAAGAAAATGGCTTTGCAGAGGACATGAATGTGTATTCATTAAATCAGAGAAAGGTTCTCCGTCAGGTATGAAATGTGGAAGCATCTTTTTTTTTTTTTTGAGGTCACAATTTGTGTTATAAACCAGTACTTAGGTAGTACTGGAAACCCCTTTACAAAAAAGTATGAAAATGTAAGAACAAAAACAGCAAGCCTAGCATGATTATAGTACTTCTAGGCTTGCTTCTGCATCTATAGGGGAACTCTTTGTACACCAAAAGCATAATAACAGAATATTATCTGTTTTGATCATTATTCATTTGTTGGGATATGGTACACCAAAAACATAATAACAGAACACCTGTTTTGATCATTTGGAGGGATCTGCTTCTCTCCTGGAGCCATCTCTTTTTCTACCATGATATTGTTAATGGATTATACCGTGATATAGACATTAGTCACTTGGTTTTTGTTGCTATTGGTGCCTGCAGAAGCACTTTCTTTTCCCTTCTTCCAGTGATGGATTAAGAGAATTTGATCGATCTTTCACTTCTTTTATTTCCTCCTCTATTGTTTCATACTCCTTGTAAAAGAAACCACGAAAGACCTATAATGGAAAGAGGGACTGACTACTGAGAAAGACAAATTGGGTGGGATTAGTTATTATTTAGGGTGGGTAGAAAGTTAAACAGGTAATAAAAGTGCTCTTTGTATAGTGTGAGAGAACCTCTGTTGGCTGGTGAATAGATTAGTGTGAGAGAAGTTCTGTTGGCTGGTGAATAGATGTTCTATGTTGTGTATATCTTCTCCCTTCTCTTGTGCTTTTTTATCAAACATGAAGGACTGGATGTTGTTCAACTCTCCTCTCGCTTTACCTTTTGTCACATAGTTCCTTAGAAAAATTATTCTAGAAAGGATGCAAATTTTCCCTCTTTTCTGCTGTTTTTGTTACTCTTAACTAATTTCAGTATTTGATGGGAGTGGAAATAACTAACTGAACAGTTTGTCAAGACAAAGAAAGTCATCTGGTGAAGAATATGCAGGTGCTGGTTCTGAGTGGAAGTGGATAAGAGAAGAATTATATAAGCTTTGAGCAATGTGGTGAACTATGATTAGAAAAGATGGAAAGCATCCCTTTCTAGAGTTTGAAGTTGAACTGCCTTATAACCGTTTATTTTTGGTGTAACCATGTCCTCCCCAAAGAGATGGAGGCCGTTACTCACTTTTTAGACAGTTTAGGAGGGGTATAGAGGATAGATCTTTTGGTTTTGCTTACTGTATACTCCTGATGTAATTACTATTGAAATACACCATTGGTGTATTGTTGTCTATAAAATGTTGACTTTATCAAAAACAGAAAAAAAGATGGAGACAATATTAGGACATATCAGTGCCTAATTTTCAGTCGCAAGTTCAGTCTGGAATTTGGATATTCAATGAATTTTCGGTTACTCGTCACTTAATAGTGCAATTGAGGATGATTCCCTCCATGTAAATAGCTTCCTTTCGCTCTTCCTAGGGGATTTGAATTGTAAAATCTTTTGATCTATGCCCTTTTGTCCACTTCGAATATCTTGACGAAACATTAGTTTTAACTTTTGGAGGATATTTCAGATGGTCTCTTCCTTCAATCCCTTGTAAGAAAAGAAAATCTATAAGGTTGAAGAAAACATATAAAAAGAAGACATAAGCTTGTTAGTAAAGCTTTCTTATGCATTAGAGTTTTAAGACTATTGACAAGTGAAGGAATAGCTTTACTCAGCTTTTGGCTGAGATCATGTGTAGTATTTGTCCAGTTTTAAGACTTTTACCAAGTGAAGGAATATCTTAGTGGAAGAAACCCTACTCATCCGACCATAAGATTAAATGTTTGAACCACCCGGGGAGTAAAGCAGGGGTTTACATATTAAAAGATTGGAGTGTTTTCACTTTGACAAAGCAAAGTTAACACATGGTTAGATAAGAGTATCCAAAACTTCCATTCTCCTGGATGGGTTAGTTGACGAACAACCAGTAACTTTTACCATCCATTATTATTCTCTTCTTGCTAAATAATAGTTTTGGTTAGTTTCAGATCTGCACAAAACAATTTAATCAGTTCTCCTCCCCGAGCTCAGTCCAAAAAATAATCAATATAGCACTTCCATATGTCGACATTTTTACCCCTTCTACCTGTTCTATGTAGTTATCATTTTGCTGACATAGAAATGATACTTATAGGAATGTCTTTGTTGTTTAAACAGCTAATTCGGAGCGGTCAAATTGGTGATGCCTTTGGTAAACTAAGAGAGTGGTATCCTCAGATAGTCCAGGTAATTTTCTATTGACTGATATTATCAAACGTCATATAACTCCTAGTGCAACTTCATTCACCTCCCTTTACCTTTTTGCCCAAGATGCTGTTGAACTTCCATATTTGATGTGTATGGGCATAAAACTTTGCGTCCTTAAGTATCTATACACAATTCCTGCTCTTTGTTTTCTACTTTCTAACCTGGTTCTATTTTTAATTTTATCAAATCTTTCTTTCTTTTGTTTCTTGACATTAGTTTAATAGATATATATGTTTGGCAGTCAACTTATTCTTATCTAATGTTGTGTATATAGTATTTTTACTCCTTTCTGTACCTTCTTGGAACTTCTTATAATACTTTACCTGATAATTTTTTTGTGTGTATATACATTAGATGTACATGTGGGATATGGAATTTCCCCTTTTTTGTTTGTTTTGTTCATTACTCCGGATTGTTTACTGAATGTCACAAGAAAACTTAGAACACTTATACAATATATTAATTAAGGATTCTCCAGAAATGTAAATGTATAGTACCTATATCTCTGATGTGCTGAACTATGTAGAGTTCATTCACAACAATTTCTCTATGCTTAATAAACAACAACAACATACCCAGTGGAATCCCACAAGTGGGGTCTGGGGAGGGTAGAATGTATGCAGACCTTACCACTACCTTAGAGGTAGAGAGGCTGTTTGCTGGGAACCCTCGTCTCAAAAACCCATAAGCAGAATAAAATAGATATGGAAAAAGGAAAGGAAAAAACTACTACAATCGTTGACCTGTTTCATTTCGCTGTTCATTACCGAAGCTTGTCTTAATTAAACTACTTTCAAAATAAAGTTACTTAGAGAATTGCATAAATTATCAGTCAAGCTACTTGAATGTGGATCACATGGTACTTGTATAAGTTAAAACTATGTGAGTTTTAAGTTAAAAACATATCACTTTAACACCTCAAACTGGAATGTATCAATAAATTATGTGGTATATCAATATTTTCTTATGAACAATAATTCCTTATAAGAGAGGATGTTGTAGAAATTTCTATAAGATGTTACTTGCTTTTATCATTTTGTTATTTTCTTCTTTGTATTTTTCTATCGGAAAGAACCTCTCTACCTTCATACACACCACCCTTCCCTCCCCTGACCTACAGTGGTATGTTGTTATTGTTGCAGGTTATTAGCAATTCAACCAAGTGCTAAAATTTTTGTACTTTGATACACCTCTAATAGATTGCCTCATGATATCAACTTTTCTCAAACACACAGCTTCATGTTAATACCAAAGAATAACTCAAATTAGAGAACTTTGGAAGTTGTTGTCATTAAAGCTTATTACGTATTGTTTCCTGATGTTTTTCCTCTTCTTTCTTCCATAGCCTTCAATGAAAGTAGTTTGAAGTTGAAGGGAAGTCTTTTGAAGATATATATGGCACTCTAATTTGATGGTTGACATTTAGCTTTTCAATTAATCCAGTTTGCTCGCTAGTTAGCTTGAGTCACGATGAACTAGTATACCATTCTTCTGTCCATTATGTGACAAATGAATTTGTTCTATTTTGACTCACTTTTCTTTTCCTGATAATTTGTTCTATGCTTGTTAGGATGGCACATCAACTATATGCTTTCTGCTTCACTGTCAAAATTTTATTGAGCTAGTACGGGTAAGTTGTTTTTACACATGGTTCTGCTGCTTCATGTTTCTCTCTCTCTCTCTCTCTCTCTATCTCTCTCTCTCTCTCTCTCTCTA
>DF358163.1:23457-33874 GCA_000787875.1 Solanum virginianum | reverse complement strand
ATTTGGTATGATCGCATCGTTGCGTTAATAATTTCTTCTCGTTTTGTGTTGACTTATTATTTGATAGTTCTATTTTATTATTTATCCTACCTTTCTATAGTAGTCTTACCCTGTACCCTACGATTTCTTGTAGATTTATTGTTCAATTATGGGCATGTGACATTGTGTAACGATGGACAAAAATACAATCTATTCAGATATTGTATTCATTACAACAAAATAGTACAACAAGATACAATACAATATATTATGAAATAATAATAACAGCCATCCAAACAACGTGTAAGGGACTATTTAGATTTTCCATGTTGTACGAGGAACATACATGCAGAAACAATCTCTCTCTCTTTCACGAGGTAGATATAGGGGTAAGGTTTGTCATGAATCAATTTTGGCTACATATTTAACTTAAATCATCATAATTTTAAATCTTAGGGATGAAGTCGCTTTCGACAGAAACCTTACACCTTTTAGAGTGAGACTTTTCAAACATGATTCAAAGTGAATATCAAATACAAATATAATAACTACAACTTTCACTAGATTTTGAGTTAATATTTCTCTCAAAAAAAGGTAATGGTCCAAATTTTACCATATGGGAAGCCATGAGTTAATATTTCTTTCAAAAAAAGGTAATGGTCCATATGGGAAGCCATGCTTTTTGGCAAACTGGTCTTTGCAAGCAACAGTAATGTTGCCGCCAACATTATACCAAGCGCCGCAAGCTTTATGTTTATGTTAAGGAATTATAAAGTGGTGATGTTTGTGTTTTGTAAACGATGTGGGACAATGGGGTAAGGGGATATATTTAATTTGGATGTCCCATGTTGTACTTTGTACACAAACACACTCTTTTAGAGTCAAGGATCGTTTAAAAATAACATTTTTATCTTTCGCAAGGTTGGTGGGGATGAGGTTTGTCTACGTTTTATCCTTTTCAGACTTCAGCTGTGAGATTATTTTGAGTTTGTTATTGTGTACACACACTATTCTCATGTCTTTTAGAAATGACTTTTTTTATCTTTCATGATGTAGGGATAATTAAGGTTTGTCTATAATCTATACATTTTAGATTTTACGTGTGAGATTATACTATGTATGTTGTTGTTTATGTACACATGCACACTCTTCTCAAGCCTTTTGGAAACAACCTCTTTATCTTTCATGAGATAGGGGTAAATCTATATTTTACTCTTTGCAGATTCCACTTTGTATTTTGTTGTAAAAATGAACTCTCTTTTCGCGTCAAGCGTCTTTAAGAAACACCCGTTTTTACCTTATAATGGTACGTAGGGGTATGGTGAGAGACGAACCTAGGATTTCTAAAACATGGATCCATCACTTGAAAAAAGAGAAAGATAATTGATCTCTAGTCTTCAAGGTAAATAATTCAACATTCAACCAACTACATCATTATTTTGCCTTGTAAAATTAGTGCCAACCGGCAACAGATAATATTATATCAATATTAGAAAATATATACATAAAGTACCTAATTTTACGAAAAGATCACAGATTCATGTGTTTCATTTATAACATGTAAATTCTCCTGAAGACATGATCTGCCTATATTCAATCTTTTCTAGACTCCATCTGTAAAATTACACTGAACATATTATTTTTAATCTGTTTTAAGGGTCATTTATCTTAAATGAGCTAAATTAAGATCATGAGCTAAATTGTGAATTATAGTCCAACCAACATAACTCTCATCAAATTTTAAATCATTTGTTTAATTTTTAGTAATATATTTGATTACTTAATAACAAAAAATTAATTATGATTATACCATATCAAATAAAAAATAATTAAAATACTTTTACAAGTTTTTTATGGGTCAACAGAATTTGTTCGGTTAATTTTTGAAAAAGCCAATGGACTAACATTCATGAATTTTTTTTAAAATCTTGAGTTTTCATTTTGCGACATCAAAACATTGCCATTAATAAAAACGTAACGAGAGTTGGTCACCAAGCATATGAGGCCCAACTCCATGGGGTCAATCGACTAATTTCTAGAAAATCAGTGAACAAACATATGCGACAAATATTTAATATCTGAAATTCTCATGTAAAACGTGAAAAATAAGGCGATATAACGAGTACTAGTTATTAGGACCATAAGGTACGACCCAACAAAGATTAGGGGCCAATAGAGTTGGTTAACATAATTTTGAAAAATCAATAGACAAAAATCACTTAAAATCTTGAAGTCTTATTTTGTAACACCAAAATAATGAAAACATAGATGTCAATTAAAAAAATATACTGAGTGTTGACCACCAAATTTGTGAGGATCGCTGGGGCTAAGTTTGGTACCATCGGAGTCGGTTTATTTTTGAAAAATCAATGAAATATCAAAAAAATACTTAAAATTTTATTTTTCGTGACACTACAATGAGTAGTGGTTATCAGGTATGAAACACTAGAAAATGCAACAAGTACTGTGAGGATCGACGTTGCCAACTTTTGGTAGTCAAGAGACATCTTTGATAAAATTTTGAAAAATCAAAGGACTTAACACATAAAGTATCCTAAACACTAAGGAGGAGTGAATCTTTTATTTAAAATTCAATAACTTAAACGAACTAAAATCTCAATCTCATAAACATTAAAATTCTAATTCATCTCTTCTCCAAAATGAAAATTATTTTAAAATATATTTAAGTAATTAGTTTGAACTTATCCAACTCCAACCAAAACATAAAAGAATCTTTTTTTAAATTAATTTTTCACCCAAAATACATATTAGTATTGAAATTTAATTAATTTAAATTTGTGAATGATTAAATCTACTTTAAAGACAATACTTAGGCAAAACTTTTTCATTGTAAAAACTTGAATTCGAAATCTCTAATTCAAAATAGAAAATTTTGGACAATCTCATCACATGATCACTTCTATTATTTTCTCTTTTAACCATTAATTAAATCTATTCTTGAAGACAATACTTATAACATAACTTTTTCATCTTAAAATCTTAAATTTAAAATTTTTAATTTAAAATAAAATTTTTGGACCATCTCATCACATGATCACTTCTGTTATTTTCTCTTTTAACCATCTCAAAAAAATTTTTGGATTTTTTTCTTAATGGGGTTTTGTTTTTTCCATTGCTAAACACAAGAAAGAGAGAGTGTGTGTGTGTGTGAGAGAGAGAGAGAGGGGGGGAGGGATCTTTTTAGTTGGTTTAATCACACACAAGTAAAGGGAAAAGCCCTCCCCTTTTTCTTCATTGTTATACTTTATCTTTTTCTTCTTTTCTCTTTGTTTCCTCTATTTTGTAATTTTCTTTTTTCCCTTTTCTTTTTTTAGCAAAAAACAAGAGAAGAGAGAGAGAAAAAAAGAAAAGGAAACAAGAACTGGAAAAAAGACTCAATCTTTACTGTGTATAGTTTGTTTGTTTTGTGGGTTATACAAAAGGGGCTGCTTTGATGGATCTATAGATCTAACACTTTCAGACCCACATGGATTGTTATGTTTTATTTAGATCTCAGTCATTATCAGTTGAAGGGGTTCAGTAACTGAAAAAAAGATAGCATAATAAGGCCTAATCACACCACTAGAGTCTTCTTGTTTTATATTTTCGGCAGGTAGTTGTTAAAGTTGTGAACTTTATGTGATTTGGGGTGTTGTTTTAATGTTGTTTTGTTCATTTTGGGATGTGGGTTTTACTGAGTTTTTGTTGTGATGTTTAGGTGATTTGTGTTTTTTCATGATTTGGATGTTGTTTTAATGTTGTTTGGTTCATTTTGGGATGTGGGTTGTACTTAATTTTGGCTGTGAAGTTTATGTGATTTGTGTTCTTTAAGGATTTGGGTGTTGTTTTTAATGCTGGTTTGTTCATTTTGGGGTGTGGGTTTTTGCTTAGTTTTGGCTTGGCACTGTAGTTGTTTGGTTGCTTCTTGTCATTGTTGATCTTAGAATTGGCTAGGGTTTTATTCTTTGTTGTTGAAATTGGGTTTTGAAATTTTCTGTTTTTGGGTGAACAGATTTGTTTCTCATTGATTAAACCTATGATCTTTATTGCTTTCTTTGAGTCTGAGGGTCTATAGGAGACAGCCTCTCTACCTGCCGGTAAGGTCCGCGTACACTCTTCGCTCTATAGACCCTCAATTGTGGGGACTATAGTGGGTATGTTGCTGTTTGTTTCTTTGGTTAAAGCTATGATCTTTCTGCAGCTCTATGGTTCTTGAAGTAATTTGTGTAGCTGAAGTTCTTGTGATATGCTTGTTTTTTGTTTGCAGGATAAGAGAGTGTAATAACATAATCAGGGTTTTAAGCTGTTGCTGCATTTCTTTTGGTGTTCAGCAACTGGAGGTAGGCAGAAGTGAAATGAAATGAGGGATGTTATCAAGGCTGATAAATTTCCTGAAGGCCTGTTGGCGGCCATCTTCAGATTATTCTGTACATGCTGGTTCAGATGCAGCTGGACGGCAAGATGGACTTTTTTGGTATAAGGATAGTGGTCAACACTTGTTGGGTGAGTTCTCAATGGCAGTCGTACAGGCAAATAATTTGCTGGAGGATCAAAGCCAGGTCGAGTCGGGTTCTTTGAGCTTGCTTGATTCGGGCCCCTATGGAACGTTTGCTGGGATATACGATGGTCATGGTGGACCGGAGACATCACGGTATATCAATGATCACCTCTTTCAGCACCTCAAGAGTAAGCTTACTAGACCTGTTTTATTGACCAAAGTACTCATTTGCCAAGTATTGGATTGCATCAATCTGTTTGTAGTTCCAAATGGTGTTGATAAGCTAGTTAAATGCTATTCATTAAATTCTTTTGTAATGAAAATGCAAGGGTGTATTCTTTTTAGAATTTACAATGCCTAATACATTAGATTATTTGCCATTGAAATTTGTAGTTTGAATTAATTAGCCTGCAACTTTCTTGTAGGGTTTGCAGCCGAACAAAATTCTATGTCTGTAGATGTAATACGGAAAGCATTTCAAGCCACAGAAGAGGGATTCTTTTCTCTGGTTGCAAAGCAATGGCCAATGAAACCACAGATGGCTGCTGTGGGATCTTGCTGTCTGGTAGCAGTGATCTGCAATCGTATCCTGTATGTTGCTAACCTTGGTGATTCCCGAGCTGTTTTGGGAAGGCTTGTGAGGGCTACAGGGGAGGTTCTTGCCATCCAGCTTTCAGCTGAGCATAATGCATGTTTCGAATCTGTCAGACAGGAGTTGCATTCAATGCATCCAGATGACCCACAGATAGTGGTTTTGAAGCATAACGTATGGCGTGTAAAGGGTCTGATTCAGGTATATCTCATATTTCGTGATTTGTGGATAGAGTAGCTTATATGGTTTTTAATTCTTGCTATTATTTCATAGGGAGACATATGGTTAGTATCATCTTTAGAGTCCAAAACATTTTATAGTCTATGGATTAGGTTGTTACTCATTG
Source organism: Solanum virginianum (assembly GCA_000787875.1). Lineage (NCBI taxonomy): Eukaryota > Viridiplantae > Streptophyta > Magnoliopsida > Solanales > Solanaceae > Solanum > Solanum virginianum. The sequence goes on along the minus strand of DF358163.1, from coordinate 28,459 downwards.
GTCACTGTATGCAGTAATTAATTTGTCATCTATCGTCCTGATATGCTATTATAACATTTCAAAAAAAAAAAAAGAAATTCAAGACGAGACGACTTACAAAAAATAAAAAAGGCAGACCAATACAAACCAAATAGCTGTAGAAGATGCACGAAAGACCCAAAAAAAGATTTTACTGTGAGATAAGAACAACAGGAACTTCACTACTTAATTAGTCACTTGACTCACTTCAGTATCGGTGCATGTTCAACTTCAAGCAGCCACGTGTTAAGTGTTAGAATGAATCATTTATTACTATAATGTGCCAAAGACCAGAAAGGTCAAAGGAAAGGCCATTCTTTGTTTCTTCCATGGGGTTCGGATTAACTTGTAGTTGTACTATGTGCATGAAATCCTTTGTTTCAATCCATTTATGGAAATATTTTGTCATTTTGTTTATTATATGTGATAGATGTAGATGTCACCCTTGATATAACTATTTGGTTATTTTGTGCTATAGGAGTTAGATATTTAATATTCTTATTAAGAGCTATTAATTCAATTTATTGTCTTTTCCCTGTGTTTGTTAGATCCTGCTTTATATACTTGCAAGAATTCCGCACAATATTGAAATGAATTTACCTGTTTTTTGGCACCAAGCTATTTATATGAGTTTTAATTTTAAATTCGTCTTGCAGATTTCGAGATCTATTGGTGATGTATACCTTAAAAAGCCTGAATACAACAGGGAGCCGTTGTATGCGAAGTTTCGGTTGCGTGAACCTTTTAAAAGGCCCATATTGAGCTCTGATCCATCAATTACTGTTCAAGAACTAGAACCACATGATCAATTTCTCATATTGGCCTCTGATGGTCTCTGGGAACATCTTAGCAATCAAGAAGCAGTTGATATAGTACAAAACAGCCCCCGAAGCGTAAGATCTTTGACTGTAGTATGCTTTTTTTTTCCTTTTCTTTTTTATTTGTATTTCTTTTGCACATCTGAAGCAAACCAACTCTAGTAGAATTATATCGCTGGCTTTAGGTGAACATCGAAAGTTTTAAATATCATGGAGATGAAATGCCTTGTTAAACATATCTTGTTTTTGTGTCTTACTAAAAATCATGTTTTATATACTATTGACGTACTTTATTTTGGGGGGTGGGGGGGTGTTCTTGGTGATACTAGATCAAAATGCATTGAGGATTATATTTCTTGTTCTCAGTATCATACCAATGTTATTGATATGACTCCTGGTATTCACTTATTAGCTAACTCTAGTAAAGAGCTCAAGTAGTGTTTCAGTAACATCCATGTTTTATAAAGAACAAATCAATGCTTCCAGATCCCTCATTTGTAATTTATGAAACGCAAAAATATATGTTTTTTGAGTATTTTGGTTTTTATCTTTTCGTCTTTCCATTTTTCTTTTGGGTAAAAACATAGCTTGTTACTAGGCCGTTGCTATTGGATGATGTAATATTCTGTAATATGTACATGGTATGTAGATATTCTTGAAAGATGCAACACTAGTGTAACAGACTCCAAGGCTGGGTAGCGTAGGTGTTGAGATATCGATATTTTCCTTACATTTTATCAGGAAATAAGGAAATGGTTGCAGGAGGAAGAAAGTGTTATAGGGAGTGTAAATCCACAAAAGAATATACAAAATTAACAGATGTAAAAAAATATTGTGTAGTAATATGAAAATAAGAATTTTGAACTAAATAATTCGTAGTGAGCATGAATTCTGTGTTGCAATTGGGATGCGAGACTTTCTCTTTTATATTTGTATCTTCCTTCTTATTGTATCTTCATAGCAGATCGCTCAGCCTGATTCTACTTAAAGAGAGGAGGGCCATAAGTGTGTGTTAAGCATGATGATTTATTCTTGCTTCGAGATTAGATTGAAGGCATTCTGCCAATAACATTGTCCAATGTTGGAATGGATAGGAGTGTATGGAGGACACAGGTTAAGGATAGAAGGTTGGTAGGTAGCCTTTGTCTTGTTGTCCGTTCATATTAGTAGTCATAGTATTGCTCTTGTAGTTTCTTGTCCTTCTCTGTTACTATAGCCTTGTACTTCAATTATCATGTTGTTTTGTTGTAGTTTATGTTACTATTTGCTGCTTTTGTTATTATCTATCATTCTTGTACTTCTGTTACTTATTTTTGGGACTACTTCGGACTGTTTTTTCTTGAGCCAAGGGTCTATCGAAAGACCCCAGTTTGTGGGAATACACTGGTAGTTACTTAACATCCCTGCCAAGTTCTCGTCCGCAATTATAGTCTTAATTGTGTGGCTTTCTGGCATGGAAGGTAATTGAGGCAACTCTTAATGGAACAATATTGTGATTAAGGAATAAATATTTGTGTTTACTCTTTCGCTTATTGATAGCAATGACATGTTCCTTTCCCAACCTTCAGGGAAGCGCTCGGAGGCTTGTAAAAACTGCATTACAAGAAGCAAAGCATTTTATAGTCTATGGATTAGGATGAACGAGTATTCTGATCTAAAGAAGATCGATCGTGGTGTTAGGAGGCATTTTCACGACGATATCTCAGTCATAGTTGTGTTTCTAGATTCAAACCTTGTAAGTAGAGCGAGCTCGTTGAGGGGCCCTTCTTTATCTCTGAGAGGAGGTGGTATGAACTTTCCAGCAAAAAGCTTGGCTCCCTGTGCTGCTCCCTTAGAACTCGGTACCACTTAAAAACTTTTCTCTATTGTATACTCTGCTGTGTCCTCAAAAACTTCCTCGCGAGAGATTCAAAAAAAGCGATAGAAGGTGCACTAATTTATTCTTTTGATGTACAATGTTATATTTAACATGGAACAGGTGCCTTTGTTTAGTTTTCGAACAGCAAAAGAACGAAAGAATTTACTGTAGAGATTCTTTCTCGAGTATGAACGCGTCTGCTTTAGTTCATATTCCTTGCTTACACACACCCTTTGATTCTTTAGTTTTGTCTTGTAAATGGTGTAGAACGACAAATGAAGGATTATTCCACTGTCTTTTTTCTTCGTTTTCTTTCCATTTCCTCGTCTCATATTCTCGTTGTATTTGGAGCCATCATCGATACCTTTGAGTTAGAAAGACAGTAGCAATGGTGAATGTTATATACTTGTTGCTATCAAAGCATTTTGCTTGTTTTTGGAGATTGATTTTGTGGTGAAATTCCCCTTTTGTCTAGTTATGCTATTACTAGATATATAGCTCGAACTCTTCAAAAATGTCATTGGGTTGCGGATCCAATATATTTTTGGAGGATCAAGCATGACATGACAGCATTAGTCTGCACACCTCTGCATTTTTTCAGAACTGAGAGTGTCCCATACTGTAATGGGCTGTAATTATGATGGATCACAGGTAGACGCAGATCGAGATAGGTCGGAAGTGTAAGCACCTCGAGTTGTGAAGCAATGTCGTACTAAATGAAACGACTTTATCTATGACGGTTTGAGATTATGAGTTCTTTGAACATGTTTAAGACTTTATCTATGACGGTTTGAGATTATGAGTTCTTTGAACATGTTTAAGTCATGATGGGTAAATCGAACATCGAACCGTTAAAGATCATATAAAAAATGTCTTAGTGGTTTAGCATATTTAAAAATCAAAAATCGATAAACTGACATAAAATGAACTGACCGATGATTAGATACCATAATTTGGAATGTGATCAGACAGCTAAACAATTGGAAAGACACAACTTACCATACAAATACAGTTACTCTACCAAAGAAAGATGTTGCTGAAGCCTCTCAACTAAATGATTTAAACTACGAAACTTGCAGACTCAAGGTATCCAACTATTTTAAGTAACAGAAGTCAAGAATCATAACTAACAGTTGCTATGGAAAATGAAACAATAACTACCACGCGCAACAAACTTCTTGCTAACTGGTACAACCAGGCATGAAGTAACGCGATTCTGTACAGAGACGAAACATCATCAGTTATATAAGGAGACAAATCCATGTCCTGAAAACAGTCACCTACTAAGCAATTCTCAGTTTTTTAACTGATACAGCGCGATGATTATGGTCATCCAAAACAACACACAAATCCGTCTAAGAGGATAAACGCACAGTCACCTATTCTTGCATGATGTTTTGCACGAAACATGAGCGCGTTGATACAGAAATACTACTAAGTTGAAGTGGTGAGCACTATAACAGCTCAAAATTCTTTCTACAAGATGGTAATCGACTAAAATGACCATATCGGAAAGTGCACATTTGACACTAATTACATAGGTTTCCTGGAGATATTGTATGTGATGATAAACATAGAGGGAAACCTTCACCAGCAAGTATGAAGAAATTAACTTTATAATTGTTTACCGAGTACAACCATCTATAGATCTCGTCTGCACAATGGACACGAGCCATGTCTCAGCAACCATGTATCGATGCAAGGTAGGTGAAACATGTGATGACATTGTGGCAAACATCTAACAGTTTCCCCCAGTTGAAAGTCCTGGATACATCAGTAATGAACACACAATCAATCAGAACACTACAAACGGAAAAAGAGTAATCGCTAATAGAATTAAACGTAATCTACCTGTAAGCAGACAGAACACGCGACTCTCTCCCCTGTATCATCCACATTGTTGTCATTGCGTATTACAACCTTAGCGATCTTCTCAACAAAATGTCCAGGCAATCCTTTTGCCCCGCCTGTATCAAACATGCTAGGCTCCTCTTCATATGCAGTTTCAACAGCTCCCATCTGATCAACGAGAAGAAAGACTCAGCAAATGAAGAGAGTTAAAGTTGCTGTTGGAGTTCCAAATGGCTCGTAGTTATGTTATACGATACCTGACTTTGTACAGCACTAAGCATTGCTGGACCAATCCGCTCACGAACTAGCCTACCACTTAACAAGCTGGCTATTACATCAATCTGTACATATCAAAAAATCGGTAACTGACAATACACCTAAGAAGTATGTAACACACAGCTTGTCATCTACATACGATAACTCTCATATACTGATATCCGATGCAGACGTTACAAAA
>DF358163.1:1600-23420 GCA_000787875.1 Solanum virginianum | reverse complement strand
AAGTTTTTTGTTTAATTCTCTCATATACTGATATCCGATGCAGACGTTACAAAATTACAAAGCTAAACTTTCAAAGGTGTCAGTTAGAAAAGGTGCTATGTTGCTTACCAAGTAAAGAACACATCCAATTCCGGATTCATCTGATTGCCATAGTAACAGAGATGACTCAAAGACCTCAAGAGAGAAAACAGCACCAGAAATGGCTCCAACTGCGGCACCTCTTACAAATCCACTTTCCGTCTCTTGACCTATCAAAGCACCTGTCATTGCTCCTAATAAGGTGCCCACTGCAAAAACCAATTCCATAATGATTAGAAGCTCATAACATTATCATCAGTTGAAACACAAATAAACCGCGAATCTGTTTCCTTTCAATCATTAATAGGAAATGAGAGTCAAACTTTTGTTACAACCAATTTTACAATCTGTTTCCTTTCAATCATATAACTATCCGCAAAGGCAGAGCTAGCCTAGGAGATACATGTTCGATTGAACCTACTAACTTTGATCGTAACTCTGCATTTGTCAATCCATTCGATATGTACAGATTAAAAGTTTCGACTCACTAACTTAAAAGGGCTAGAATCCGGAACTCATAAGCGCTAAATCTTAGCTCTGCCTCGGATTATCTGGCTTTAGACCACAAGTACTAAAAATTTCTCCTTTTTTCCTTAATTCATAACTTTAAAAACATAATAAGTTCAATCATAAAGTTAAAATTCTGAATCTGCTTCTAATTGGACTCGAACTAAGTAATATCATACACTAAATTCAGGCTGAAAACACAATCAACAACATAGATAGATAGAAAATTGGAAGGGAAAAAAGTCCAATAAAACTAATCTAAACCTTATCAAAATGCATACACAAAATTTCACTCTCGTTTGACCATAGATTTTGAAGTTTTCCTAAAAATTTAAGTTTTTAAAATTACGATTTTTGAAACTTGAAGTTGTATCTGGACATACATTTTACATGGGAAAAATGAACTTTTCTTTACTAAAATTGAAATTTCTCTCCCAAAAAACTATCAACGACAACATATCTAGTATAATCTCGTAAAATCAAAAAGTGTAGACAGGTCAAAGCATTTTCCAAAAAGAATTAACGGAAGTACAAAGAAATAACAAAACACAAACTCCAACAACAACGAGGACATATTCAGTCAAATCTCACAAAGAACAAAGACTCCAACAAAAGTACAAAATAACACAAATCAAAAGACAAAGAAACTACACGAATCCCCAAAAATGATCCATTTAAAGATAAAAACAACAACGTAAGCAGACCTTACACTACCTCATCTGTTACTTGGGAAATCTCATCTCAAAATCCATAAACAGAAAGTAGTAGATATGATCCATTTAAAGATAAATTTCCAAAAATATATACAAACCCCATCAAACAATCAAAATTCCTCCAACAAAACTCACAATCTAATACACAATCAAAGAAATTGATAACAATATACTCACCTAATGCAAAGAAAAATGTGAAAATAGCAGAAAACACATTTCCAATAATAGTAGAAACAGCAAATCTGAAGCAATCTTTGGCTCTTTCAATCAAATCCCTCATACAAAATGAAGATATAATTGATGAAGAAGAAGGAAAAATACTTCTTGGGTATGCATAAAAATCCATTCTTTTTCTTTCTTGCTTGCTTTTTCCAAAGATTCAGAGGAGTCTATAAGAAAACAGCTATAATATATACTAATAAAATTCAATGTATATTTTTGTATTGTGTGTAGTTGTATATATAAAGAGAAAAAAAAAGTTTAAAAGAAGGTGATGTGAAGGTAAAAAGAAACCACAAAATCAACTAGCATTTATAGCTTTGTTTGACACACACACACACCCCTCTCATGAGGGAAACAATAGTGTTATGGGAAAAAAGAAAGGTTTTTTTTTTTTTTCGACATTTGATATTAGTATTGAGAATGAATTAAATATGAATTTGTGTTAAAAAGTTTAATATTAGTATATTAGGGGATAAAATGTTCTCTAATAAAAGTGGTTCTAGTCTGTTTTGATAGATTTGTGGTTTTTTCTTCAAATTATGAGGTGTTTGGTCGAATATTTAAAGAAAAATAAAGTTTTTTGTTTAATTCTCTTCCGCTTTGGATATCAGTATTGAGGATACATTAAATTTAGATTTGTGTCGACTAGTTTTATTTTGGGTTATAGGAAAAAGAAAGTTCCTTTTTTGGCCTTCGGTGTTTGATATCAATATTGAAAATAAATTATATTTAGATTTGTGTCAAAAAATTTTATACTAGGATAATAAGGGTAAAACGTTCTCTAATAAAAGTGGTTCTAGTCTGTTTAGCCAAATTTGTGTTTTTTTCATCCTCCAAAGAAGAGGTGTTTGGTCATGTTTTTAGAGTAAAGGTAAGTATTTTTTTACTAGTAGTGCTCATTGTTTTCTCAGATTAATTAGTCAAACACAAATAATAATTTTTTTTAAAGTTTTTTTAAAATAATATTTTAAAAAATAAATAAATTGTTAAAATTTTAGCTAAATAAGCATATTCATTTGAATTTGAAAATTTTAATTAAGAATAAAATAATATAAAAAGTGGAAGAATTTTCACATATAGCCGCTTAAAAATAACTTAATTATATTCCATAACTATAGTTTGGGTAATTACATTTCATAACTGTATTTATAGCAACGTTTGTATACGCTTGTATAATCCGCTATACAATTCACAGTTTTTGTATATTTCGCTATAAAATTCGTGCATAACATTTGTATAATTCACTATACAATTCGCAATTATTGTATATTTTGCTATACAATTTGATTTGCACACAACTTCTGTATAATCGTGCACAAGATTTGTATAAATTGCACGTATTATACAAAACTCAAATTACAATTATAGTGTAAATCATAATTAATTAAACTATAACTATATTAACTAATTAATTAGTATATATTTACTTATCCGAATAATTTTTCCTAAAAAATATTTGTCACTATACCACTACTTGGTGGTTATAGCAAAGCAATTTGATTTAATGGGAATGGTCTTTCTTTTTGGCAAAAAGATTAAATCTTTTCTTGAGGGTTTTAAAGATCCACCAAATTGAGGCAAAATACTCACATGCAAAAAGCTTCAAATTGTCTCTTTAGTTTCTTTCATTCTTCTCTTTTTTGAATAAATATTTTCCACACTTGAGGAATATAATTTAAAATTATTGTCCTTCTTCCAAGTGTTTGGTGCTAGGTCACTATGTATTCAAAAAGGGGTTGTAAATTAATCTAAAAATTATAATTTTTAAAACAATTTGGTCCACAAACCAAATAATTCTAAATACCTAAAAAGTCCATTTAGTATTTTTTTTATAATAAAAAAATATTTCATTGGCTTAATTATTACACCACACCTTTCCATAGTTCAACCTAAAATTTTTGCACACCTTTAGAGTGAAAATGTTTTACTCTCCTCTCTATTCTATTTGTCATGTTTTTTCACACTTTAAAAAAAATATTAAATTTTATTTATTTATTTATTATCTCAATTTAATATATAACTTTTGCAATTTTTGTTTTCTCCATATTTATTAATTAAAGGTAAAGATGAAAAATAATACTCTTTCTGTTCATTTTTATTTATCCAATATTAACTTAACAAACTTTTACAGAGTAATAGATAAAATAATAATTTCATGTATTGTCCTTTAAATATAAAAAATTATTATTTAAAAACTACATTAAGATATGAATATAGTTAATAATAAGAACAAATTAAAAACTAAGTGATAAATTATCTAATTTTCCAAACAACACAAGGAAAAATGAACTATCTATTTTTTAATTTTAATATAGTGGATGGGGAAAATGTTTAAGTATATCTTACTTTTCTAAAATAACAACTATCTAAACCATTTGTTCTTGGTGAGAATAACAACTAAAGTAAATTAAAGAGATTATCTCTTTAGGTGAGTCTATGTAAACTATTAAAATTTAAACACTCCTATCAAATAGAGATAAAATTTATATATATTTTATTTTATTTCTAGAGTCTACTCATAAGAATATATCAAGTATGTAAATTAGAATGAAAAGCGTTCATATTTCACTTAGCGAGGTCAAAGTACATGAACTTTGACCAATATTTTAGAATGTAATTTTCATCAAATTAATATGAGAATAATTGCTACTTATAACATTTTCGTATAGTTTTCAACAATTTAAATTTTATATTTTAAATAGAGCAAATTTCATAAATGGCAAGCACATATAGTTTGAGTAATTAAATTTTGTAACTATAGTTATAATAACGTTTGTACAGTTCACACGATATTTGTATACATTTATATCATTCGCTATACAATTCACATTGTTTGTATATTTCAGTGTACAATTTGATTTCCTCCACATCTTTTGTATAGTCGTACACAATATTTGTATAAATCGCGTGAATTATATAAATATTACAGTATAATTATATCTAGATATTTACCGCGAATCGTAATTAATTAGAATTATAGCTATGTTAGCTAATTAACTAATATATGTTCAGTTATCCGCATAATTTTTTCTTTTAATAAATATTAAATTTAACTACTTTAATTTAATTTTAAAATTTAATCAAGTTAACTTAAAAAAAATGAAATAACCACAACTAAAAATCAACATAGCATGTAATTCCTATTTTTAAGAGGATTTTTTTTGTTTATAGTACCTTTTACTTTTCTTCCTATAATTGTTTATTTTAAAAGAGGAGACTTATAGATGTGGTTGGGTGAGAGTTGATAGATGTTTGTGAACTTTATGACAGTCTATTAGTGCCAAAGATATTTTCTTTAAAGTGGACCAAGGATTATGTACTATGGACATTGGGATTGATGCCCATTTATTATTCCTCATATCATATGTCCACTTACGCCACAGCCGGGCGAATCGAAGTTATCTTCCAGTCAATTGTCCACCCAGTCAAGTGCAAAAAATACAGTAGAATCATGCAACGCACGTTGCTGGTGTGCTTCCTGCTCGCGAGGAAAGAAAGAAGAGCGACAGCTTACTTTTTCCATGTCATTTTATGTGATATCGTTTGATTTGATATGTTATTTAAGAAAAAAAGAAAGATTTTTAAATTTGTAAATTAAAATCATTTGTAGATATTTATGTGATTGAAAATAATTTTATTGAGGTTAAAAAAAAATTTAAAATTAAATTATTTTTGATACATTTAATATATCTTTAATTCAAAATAATAAAATTCAAAAGTTTTTTATACTTTGTTAAATTTAATGTCAAGGTACATGACAAGCAAATTGAAATTACCGGAGTATATAATAATAAATTTTTCACTAAGATTATTTAAAACATAAGAAAATAAACATATGAATATATATATAATATTATTTTTTAATTAAAAAATATTAAGTGACTTTTTCCACATATTTTTTGCTTGAGTTGGCTAGAAAAGAATTTCATATAAAAAATTAAGAATCTTTTTAATATTTCAATAAAAAAGACATGCAATGTTTATATTAAAGGTGTGTTTGGTGTAAATTGATATTTGATTGTCATACTATTTTGTCATTATATATTGTCTCTTATATTTTTTATTGAACTGAAGATTTATCGAAAACAGTCTAAGAACCCTAACAAGATTTTACTTTATGAGAATACATTAGATACGTTATTATTGTAAGGAATGCAAATATTTTCTTGAAAAAATAAGTAAAATTTTTATTTATTATTATTTCGTGTTTGATAATAAACAAAAAAAATATTTAAACATAATTTTACAGAACACTACGAGGGTGAAATGGGATGAGGAGTGAGGCTCCGGGGTGGGATGGTCAAGGGATCGAGTTGGAGATTCGACGCGTTGGGACTTGAGTAGACATGGAAGAAAACATCAACTTGAAACGTCATTTATGAAACTTCTTTCTTTTTTGTGATTTTTTTTTTACTTTCATTTAAAAACTCAGTTTTCTTATTTTTCAATTTAAATTAATCAAACATAAAAGAAATATGTATATAGAAAAATATTTTTATATTTTCCTCTGTACCAAACACACCTTTAAGATACTTGATTAGTCAACTGCAATAATGTAAATCAAACTTTAATGAAGATTTTTTAGCTACTACACTCTGGAAATGAATTAAAATACAAGAGTATTAATTAACTTATTATAATTTATAAATATTTAATAATATTTTTTGTTCCTCATTAGGGGTGACCATTTTATAAAATTCAATTTTTAATATAAAAAATTAAAAATAAATATCAAATATCAAATTTTTTGAAAGATCAATTTTATACTGTAATAAAATACGATACATTTTAATTACGCAATTAACCCCCAAAGTCTCACCTGCCAATTATATGTTTTATTAAGATATTTTAATTACTCAATCTATTATTTTTTTAAAAAAAAGTCAAATGCATGAAGTATAAAGAAGGGTAGGTTAAACTAGAGCAAAAATTAGCTGAGGTTTGTGATTAATTACAGTAATTAGGATAATGCAGTGGGCGATTAGCAGCTGGTTTTGGATAAACTTGGGACATAAAAATCTTTTTCTTAGACCATGTTTTTTTTTACTGATTATTTGGGATTTGAAATCTAGACGTAATATTTTTTATGTTCGTGGACAATAGCAAAATCAGAATTTTATTTTTTAAAAAAGGTAAGGAACGAGAAATTAAAAAATATATTATAAAGTTGAGAATCGAACGATCATCAAAAAAGTTTAGATAGCCAATCAATTGGACTGCTAGGATATTCTAGCTCCACCCCTATATATATGAAAACAATTTTAATCTTATATCATATGGTATAATTTTGTTGAACAGAATTTGAATAAACCGTCTTGCCCCTACTTAGTGCACTTGTTAACTAATGAGATAGGGTGAGTTAGGGATCGTTTGATAGCGTTCATTAGAAAAAATAGTCTATATATTAGCTTTGTGTATTACTAGTATCTCGTTTGACACACTTATTCAACCTACATATTAGTTATATACTCTATTTGATATTACGGTGCGTATTTGTTAGATGAGATGTATAAAGATAATGCTAAATAGAATGTATTAGTAATACTAGTATTAGTTATGCTTGTATTAATTATTTCTTATGCGTTGTTTGATTTGGTGTATTAAAAGTAGCATGTATTGTAGAAAATGAGTTATTTACAAAAATATCCTTCACAATTATGATGAAAAAGATGTAACAGGGATTTTGAGAACCATGCTAATAATTCCTTAGCATTACTATTATTAAGAAATCCATTATATCAGTAATACACACCTTAATTTGATTTTATGTCGTACCTATAGATTGCTTATGGATTTTTGAGACTAGGATTTTATGTCGTATCTATGAGATAGTGATGGAGTCTGTATACATTTTACCCTTCCCAGACTCCACTGAGTATGTTGTTATCATACCAATAGTATAAGTCATACCAATCCACCTCATATCCATTGACGGAGGTAGAAGCTGACTACGGTTCGATCGAACGATCGAACCCAATAACTTTTGCTCAAACAATATATTTGTATTGAAATATTCATTAGCTATATACATATTAAATTCAAAACCTAGTTACTAGTACTTCAACTCATTCTAAAATTCAAACACTCATGAAATTAAAATCATGACTTCACCTGAGTAGAGAGTGCAATACCGGATACTGTATAAATAGCTATAATTCTTTCTCATTTCATATAAAAGCTGTGTTTCAGTGGTTTACTCGATTGTATTTACTGTAACTCGATAAAATACAAAGACAGCTGTAACAAATACTAATTCTGTAAGCTCGAACGTTCCGAAAACTGAAAAGGAAGAACCAAAAGAAAAAAGTTGAATATAGTAGGCTTGAGATCGAAAGCTGGGTTCTCCTAAAATTATAAGATTATAACTGCTTTTGATACAAATCGTACAACAGCGAGTGCATCCAAACTCGGAAATGGACCTGTATAAATGATATCGTTAAATCAAACGAACAGAGGTAGAGGTCAAAAATGGACGAATCATTCATGTGTAAATTCTAAACTTGTCTATCAACCGTTCATCAGATTCATCATCTCTAGTGGAGCAATCTTGTAGATTCATCGATGAATCTACAAGATTGCTCCACTAGAGATGATGAATCTGATGAACGGTTGATAGACAAGTTTAGAATTTACACATGAATGATTCGTCCATTTTTGACCTCTACCTCTGTTAGGAGAATAACTGAAACTGACTTTGGACAGGTGGACGAGTAAGTAAAAACAGGGACCTGTAGAGGATCTAATGCAGTCAATGCTAATTCTAGAAGGCAACTAAATTGTAATGAGCAAAAAAATGAATGACAGATATCCTCCTTTCTCTTGACATAGGGACATGGGCGGACCTAGATATTAGCTGGGGATGCAGGGTACAGACACATCTGTTGCTCTAGGGTCAAGAGTGTGTATGTTTTAAATATTACTCCACACCACCTCAAACCTAAGTACTCTAAAAGGGGTTTCCAGAAGCTTGGTAATCAGATTCCTATTGTTATTCCCACGATGTGAAGAGAATGATGAGAACCCTGCCAGGGAGATTTAACGTGGTAATCAGATTCCTATTGTTATTCCCACGATGTGAAGAGAATGATGAAGCAGTTCTCTGTCACACACAAGAAGTTCAACTCTATCATAATTATTATTGAGGTAATTCTTGCCTTGAATTTAAATGATTCTTTTCCCTCATAATATAGGCGAGAGTATGTCTGCATCATGCCCTTCATGGTAGGGACACCACTTCCTAAAGATATTCATCTTCTGGCTCAAAGAGTGTATATTCTCACAAAATAAAATCTAGGTAGTCCATCCTCATAAATGAGTTTAGTGTTTGTCTGCGAGGAGCTAATACAACATTTTCTGAAAATAAAAATAATCTTGTCGCTCAAAGGGTGTATGTACTCACAAATGAAGTTTACATAGTATGTCCTCATAAATAAATTTAATGATCTTCCCCTAAGGAGCTAATCTTACAGTTTGGGTCTGTAGGACTAATACTAGGAAACACCACTCAAGGACACATTCGAAGAGATGGATCATCACTTTCTAATAAATTTCTGTAGCATAACCATAATAAGCATGAAGCCACATAATTGTTAGGTTCAAGAAGAAGAAGAAGAAACATATCTACGACCAGAGTGATTTTGCAAAACTTGGGAAACATTTTAGAAATGCATTAGTTTGCATTTACTTATCCTCATTAAAGAGGAATATTTACCTTTTGCTGTAGGCTAAATGTTGTATTCATGAACACGCATCCATTTCGTTGATGACCACTTGTTACCCTTAATCACAGGGCACCCACCTACAACAAGACATAGCTAATTGAACTTATTTGTCAACAAAATTTGAGGTACTCATGAGCTCTGCTAAATTGTACAGAAGTTAATACTTTATGTGTGATAAGATATACAGATAACATGATAATATATTATAATTGAGCTTCTTAAATCAATCTGCAGCCATTATCAGAACCTACTCTAAGTGGACATTACTCACCATGCAAGCTTGAAGGATCTAGAGTAGAATCAGGTTTCATGCTCCAGAAAAGCAAAGCATCGCCCATCTTTGGTTTTACAGAGAGTCCACGTTTTCCACATTCAGATAGCTCATTCCACCAAGGAACTGCACTAAAATTTCCCTCGGCAGCAGGAAATATAGTTTCTCCTCCTTCTTCGACATCTGATCTGTGGTGCAGCGAGAGACATTCACCTCAGTTACTAACTAAAATACATAAACATAAACCTCACCAAGGGAAAGTCACTTACAAGTACATCAAAACCGTAGCGATGCGTTGACCACCATTTCGAGTATTAAACTCATCTGAAAAGTAATCATAGTGTGGCTCATACTTTTGCCCCACTTCATAGTGGAGAATTTGAAGACCTTCACCATGCTCTATAGACAGAAGCAAAAGCACCAATTACATGCAGTTCAAGACATTGCATAATGGCAAATTTGTCAAATAGTTGGGTAGTTAAAGAGAGAAAATGTAGTTATTTTAGCTCTGTCAAGAAAAATAAATATGCCTTCTGGCTGAACCACGTAGAATACATATATATCCTTTAAGCTCCTTTTTCAAAAGAAAGCCAGCCCTTCAGTAAACACCAAATTTCATGGTCCATGTAGGGTAAATGAAACAGTTATTCACACACTCATTTTCATTGCAGAATTTTTTTTTGAGAATTGGTAACTTTTTTCATTGCAGGATTTGAAAAGTACTATTTTAAGTTTGGACATACAAGTAATTTGCAATTCAACCCCACCCACTCGTCAAGCAATTGAACTACATCTCAGATCCGGATAAAGCTTCTCCTGAAAAAAATGCATGCAACTCCAAATTCCAATAGCCATCAACAAAAGCAAAACCATCCATAGCCTGAAAGAAAGCCCTTTCTGCAGAGGATCTCAACAAGAATATTCCCCTGGAAAGTACAGCTAAAGCAAACTAGAATTCCTAAGTAAAAGCAGACGTTATATGAGATTCATAGCGAGACCAACTAACCCATTCCTACTCCATCACAAAAAGAGAAAGGTGGTATTACATTATATATCAACTTGTATGGAGCTTCTTTGAAGCCAATCTAAGATCGAGCATTATGCAAAATTCCCCCCCCCCCCCCCAGAACAATAGCAAAATAACATAGTGTAAATTCATAGAATCACACATTTCGGTATGAAATCAACATACCTACTGGAATAAAGGTGAAATCTGCAATTCTTTTCTCTATAGCCCTGACTATTTTATCTTGTCCCCTGGCAAGAAATGTTCCCGAACTTGTTCGAACCCTGCCAGGGAGATTTAACGGTTTATAATAGTGTCAATTGAAAACGAATTGACCTGCAGACGAGCAAGAAAAATAGATGCTCACCTGCTGTCTGTACTCTTGCCAGTAGCACTGTCAACGACAGTTGACTTCTTCATATGAGGTTTGCCAAGATTAATCAGATATTCACATTCTTCCTTTGACTGCCCAAAAAATAGGAAGGAAGTTCAGAAACGCAACTTCTTCAGAAACTAGTAAATGCATAGGTCAACAGATTCAGCGTTAGATATGCTCTAATGAGAACACTAGTAACAACTCCTTAGATAACAGAAAATGTATCACAAATAATTTTTTTCCCTTAAAGGTAAGCATTGTTATTAACACTACCTCTATTCTATTTTATGTGGCAATGTTTCCTTATTAGTTTGTTCCGCAAAGAATATCACCTTTCTATATTGAGAAACAACTTAACTTTGAACTTCCCATTATACCCTTTTTCTTAATAAGAGCTTATCATTTTACCCTTAATGGCATGCTTTTATAACCACAAAAATTTCAGGACATATTTGAGAACTCTTCTGTTTCTTGAATTCTATACCCAACCAAAACCACTAAATACATTGAAATGGAGGGAGTACCAAACAACACAAAGATTGTGTCGTGATTACATCCCATCAAAAAGACAAAAAAGTAAAACCCTGACTATCGATGTAGTGAATCTAAAAATTCTAGCAGAGCTTCAACATCATTTACAATTTTCAATCAACGACAAAGGGAAATTAAAAAAATAGAAACTGATTTGATCTTCAGAATAGAGATATATGGTCCTTCAGAGCATATTATGTTTCTTTCTTTTCATAGACACCACCATATGCAAGCTAGTAATGCATCTTTTCTTCTCTTTCTTTCTGGTAAAAGGTAAGAGTTATTGTCAAATAACAACCAGAAAAACATGACAAGGCATATGGGCATCCCAAAGTGAAGGTATAATATCATTTATGGATTTGGAAGAGCCCAGTAACTTTTGCTTAATTCATTAAATATGTTAAATATTTGATTGTGAACCCATTAACTAAGATGAGCTATTGGTTTGGTAGCAATTCCAAACCTATACACTTCAAATCTTGGCTCCACCTCTAGACCAGGTAAAATAATTGCAAAATACCGTCAAGATTAAATCTAAAGGAGGACAGTGTTCATTTCTTCCTGAACTTCCTATCTGTACACAATGCATTGAAATAAACAAAATAAAAGGTACCAAGAAGATATGGCAGACGACAGCTCTTGGTTCCCATGAAATCACTTTAGCCCATTGAAATAAACAAAAAAAAGAGTACAAAGCTTTGATTTTTTTCAATTCACTACGTCAGATGAGCTATCTACATTTATCTGTATCTTATCAATAGAGTAATTTCAATCGTGTGAACTTGAAGAGCATCAAGCAAATCATACGTCCCTCAAGATCAACTCTAAGAGATCATACTATCCATCTCTTCGTATACTGCTATTCATGCACAATTTATTGGAACAAACAAACAAAGAATCTTAACGGAAGTACCAAGAAATTATGGTAGAGGACAGCTCTTAATTCCCATGAAATCACTTCAACCCGTAGAAATTAAAAAGAAGTACCAAGATTTGATTTTTTATCAATTCGCTAAGTCATATGAGCACCTACATTAATCTGTATTATATCAATAGAGTAATTTCAATCCTGTGAACTTGAAGAGAATCAAGTAAATTATATGTCCATCACAATTTACATGAGCACCTCCGCTAGATAAACTAGTCGCAAAATCCCATCAAGCTTAACTCTAAAATACAATACTACCGATCTCTTCCGACACTGCTAATTATGCACAATGTATTGAAATAAAAAAATCATATTGGACGCACCAAGAAATTATGGTAGACAACAGCTCTTGGTTCCCATGAAATCACTTCTGCCCACTGATCTCCTCTTCCACCATCACCATCTCCTCTGTAGAAAACAAAAGAAAACTCCCATAAAACCATAAGTTCCCTATCCACTTCAGGCAAAGAAACAACCAGCCATTCAGGGAACTTATATTGAATCCTGTTAAAAAACATTGTAACATTTTTCTGATTTTTATTTATTTTTTTGATAATCGTCAATTAAAAGGAGACATTTTCGCAATGACGTAGCCTTTTCACTATGGGTTTATCTGCTAAAATCTCAACAAATATTTGAATTGAACCCTTAACTTTTAACATCACAACAAATACAATGCTAAAAATATCAAAAAGTTGAACCTACAAAATTAAACAGTCGGATCCGTCTCTGCAACAATTAACCAAAAATCCACTGAGAATTACCTTCCAACTGCATGGTGACCAATTGAGCTAAGATCATGTACTTTTCAATGCTAAAATTCTCAAAAGTTGAATTAATTTAAATTCTAGATCTGCCTCTGAACAATTAACCAGAAAATCTAATGAAAATTACCTTTCAACTTCATTGTGAGCAATTGAGCTAAGATCATGTACTTTTCAACGCTAAAATTCGCAAAAGTCGAACTACTTCAAATTCTAGATCCGCCTCTACAACAATTAACCAAAAAATACAACGAGAATTACCTTCCAGCTACATTGTGAGCAATCGAGCTAAGATCATGTACTTTACGAGATCCTTTAGAAGTAAAAGGAATGGAAAAAATTCCAAAAGCGAGAAGAATCAGTCCGAGAAGAGAAAACCCAATAAATACGGCAAAAAGCAGCGTGGAATTCGACGATTTCCGAGATAAACCTCTGAAATGCTTCCCTTTGACTGCCATTGTTGATGAAAATTAAGCTCTGAAAATTCGAATTGGGAATTTATTAACCCTAAAATTGAATTGGGAGCAAATTCTTCAGGTGGAAATTTTTTGAGTTTTACAGTAAGTCTTTGAATGCTGAAAGAATTTTTCTTATTGGTGTAATTATCTTTTCTTATTTAACATCAAATTTTAAAAAATTAATTAGATTGTCTTAAAAGATTTCACCACGCCCCCCACGCGCGTGATGTCCACCATCCACGTTAGAGGCCGACTAAATTTGAATTCGCACCAAGAAGTCCCACATTGAGGTTCGATACCTACATTAGGACCCAACCAAATTCAGATCATGCGATAAATCTCACATTGGGGGTAGATATTTTTTTCGGTTTCCCACATGATAAGTCCCACATTGGGGTAGATATTCTTTTTTCGATTTTTCACTCGGTATCTGATACTTATATTGGAGTCCGACTAAATTTGAATTCACACCAGTAAGTCGCACATTGGGATTCGATACCCACATTGGTGTGACGACAAAAATATTTTTTTGATGCAATGATTGATTTGGTGTAGTCATATCATTACTTTATTATTTTCTTTTCATTTTATCTTTACTTATTATTTAATAATTCTATCTTATCATTTACTTTATCTTTTAAATAACTCTACCCTGTACTCTATAATTTCTTATAGATTTATAATTCAAATTATGAATATGTCATATTATATAATAATAAAGAATAAATATAATTTATTTAAATATATTATTTTTATTAAAATAATATAATACGATACGATGAGATGAGAAATAATACATAGCTATCCAAATACTAATTTGGTTTAAAAATACTAATTATTATAAAAAAAATTTACTCAAAAAATACATAAATTAAGTTCTGTTAATCTAAAATTTGTTCATAAACCCTTTTCCCCCTTTCAGAAACGGGTTTTCACAATCTCTCCATTTTCGGTGGTTTAGGATTTTGCTCGTCTCTGCAGAAAAAAATGGCAAGTTTTCTCTCCTTCTCTCTCTACTTATGAGTGTTACATTGATGATTAAGTCTAAATTTTGCTATGTTTGTGATTTTTTGCAGGCTGATTCACCTGTAAAAAGGTGCGAATTCGTTTTTCTCACTTTATTTTTTTGGATTTTTATCTTGCTCATTGTTGAAATTTATGTACCTGCACTTGTGATTTGTAAGTAGGAGTTGTGATCTGTTTGTCACTGTTGAATGTTTTATTTTGGTTAATTTTTTCATGTGAAAAGTGAAAAAGATGGTTCTATTTAGCAGAATGTGGCTAAGTGGTGTGGGTTGAGAATCATAAGGTTGAAGTTTTAAATCTCAACGTAGATGAAAAACGTTAGGTGATTTTTTCCTATCTGTTCAAACTGGGAATTGTGTTGGTGGGAGATAGTAGGTATCTGTGCAATTAGGTGAGGTGCGTGCAAGCCAGCTTAGACACCACTTTTTAGTAAGCAAAGAGTGAAAATGGTTCTATTAATTGTTGCATTAGGTGATTTAGTTCTATATGTTCAAGCCTTGGGGGATAGAATTAGCTGGTAATTGTGTCGGTGGTCTAGTGGTGTGGGTTGAGAATAGTACGGTTGCAGCCTTACAGGTTCCAATCTCAACGTAGAATAAAAACATTAGGTGATTTCTTACGATCTGTGAACAACTGATGGTGGGAGATAGCGGGTTTCATTGTTTACTTGTGAAAAAGAACTGGTATGATTGATTGGTGGAAGGTGTTCACTAAGATATAATTCAAGCTCTAGCTTTTCAGTTTTTGATCTGTCATTCTAAACTTAATTGTATAGCTGACATTAACTTGTTCGAGAGTGAGGTATAGTTGTTTCTTGGACTTATTTTGGTAGTGTGGCGTTTTTGAAAAGGCATTTACTCCATCACACTGTTGCATCAATTGTATTTTCTCTTATCAAGTGAATTCTCTAATTTTAATTTAGTAGTGAGCTTTTCTTGTGTAGCATCAGCAACAAAAAATTAAATTCTCCTGATTTACATTTCTACATAAGATGTGGTTTGTATTATTGTTATTCAATGGGTTTGGTGTTACTCCCTGCACTTTCCAGGTATTCACGCTCTCCTTCTCCTTGGGAAGAAGAAAAGGTAAGATCTAGATCTAGGTCAAGGTCTAGATCCCAGTCTAGGTCATGGTCAGGGCCAAGAGGAAGATCCAGGTCCAGATCAAGGTCAAGAAGTCACGGGAGGTTTGTTGGGAACTTAAGTTTTTCTTTGTCAGTGTGTTTCTTCTTGAAGTGCTGTTTAATATCCTCTGTTATGCTTTATTTGTGTTAACAGCTTGTTTTATGTTGCTAACATTTATTCCTCCATGGTTTATTCAGGGTGGAACCTTCTAATCCTGGCAACACACTTTACGTAACTGGTTTATCCACAAGGGTGACACAGAGGGACCTTGAGGAGCATTTCTCAAAGGAGGGAAAGGTTTGTAAAGTACTACATTTTATATGCGAGTTAGTACTCATTCATCCTTCTTGCTATTTGCATTCTCCTCTTTGCTCAAGCAAGGTTGATTTTGCATAACTATGTAACCTTACTATTCTTGGCAAAAAATTTCTTTGCTTCACTTGGAATAACTGTTTTTATTTTCATCTTTGTATTTCTTTCTAAGTTGATGATACGAGTAGTATCTTCTCATCATGTACATCAGTGACTTCTGGTGTGGTGGCATTTCTGGATTGCTTTCCTTCGTCCATCTATCAGATTTATGGATGTGCTCTGATTTTTTTTCCTTTTACTTTCTGTCCACCAGGTAAAATCAGCCTTCTTGGTTGTGGAGCCGCGTTCTCGTATCTCTCGTGGTTTTGCTTTTATAACAATGGATAGTCTTGAGGATGCTGATCGCTGCATTAAGCACCTAAATCAATCTGTCCTTGAAGGCCGTTACATAACAGTGGAGAAGGTGAGCTGCTTTGTATTAAGTTACTGAACCATGTCCGTGTTGATTGCGTTTCTATCTTCTTGTGACTTGGAGATTTTGTGGTTATATTCAGAAGACATTGCGTCAGCTTTGTCAGCAGCGATAAAAGATGATCTGTTCTTCCCTGCAACATTATATTCGCTCAGCTTGACCAATGGCTTGCTAAAACAGCTTTTCACATGCATCTGATCAACTAGACATAGCAACTAGATTGTCCAACATCTATACAACCTCAGCAAATACTCTCAACTAATCTACGGTCATTATCAACAATCTAATCCAGATTGGGTCTCTATCTCCCACAACTTTTGCTTGGATGGAATATGTCAAATATCTAAGCTGCTTTACTGTACGACTAACATGATTTTATACTTATTTATAAAGAATGTAGTTATCTGTTTTGCCAACTTCCTAACCAAGCATGTAAGGGGAAGGTAAGCAACTCTGTTTTCTTTGCCAGATTAGAGAATTGGTATGCCCATGCTTACTTCAAGAAAGCAGTATATAGTCTATTCTTGATATTCCATTGTCTTCCTTGATGTAAATGTGCACCTGTTCAGACTTTATGTTAAGGAAATCATATGTCTACTTTTCAGTCAAGGAGGAAACGCGCGAGGACTCCAACACCTGGACACTATCTAGGGCTTAAGAATGCAAGGGGTGATGGTGAGTACTCTCATTTCTCTTAGTTTTTGTAAATTTGAGCAAAATTTTTGAAGTCTTGAACAATCGTTTTTCTTTGGTCAAAGGTTTCCGTGGCGACCGTGGTAGGTATCGTGGCCGCAAAGACTATGGGCGCCGGGAGGACTATGGGCACCGAAGATCTCCAAGGCATTCGCCTTATCGAGGTGGTCGAGATTATTCTCCTAGGCGGTCACCTTATGGGGGAAGGTCAAGAAGGGAACGATCCAGGTCATACTCTCCGTATGAAAGGAACTATGCTCGTGGTGGTAGATAGGATGGAATCTGGTACCCTACTTAAGGGGGGAAAAACTACTTGTAAGGATCTTTATGAATTTGGTTGGACTAGATTTAGGTATAACGTACCAATTAATGACTCTGTGCTCGTGCCTTAGCTGACTTTTGTAATTATACTGCTTATGTCAAATACTATGTGTGTTTTGCTATGTCATATTCTAGGTTGTATGCCAGAGGCCAAGTGTCGTCGTTCTTACTCGTGATATCGGGATATACTTCCTTGCTGCATGAAAGGCCTAGATCTAAAGTTGGTTTATGAAGGTAATGTGCATTGCTTGCATTTCTGTCACGTTGAGTTGTTAACAGGGGAGAAATATGTTTCTTGTTGCCTTTGGCTGTCAGATTTTTAAATTTCTACCTGCTGAATCTACACTAGGATGCATACTTTACTCCTACTTTTGTGTTTAGAGAGATTGTTTTCAGCAGACCATTGGCTTTGAGGTAATATTGTAAGAAAAAAATAAGACAATGAAGCGCAATACAAAATAAATGCAACAATAGTAGATAGTAGTACACATGAAAGCGAATATTTCTTCGCGAATTTCACCAATATAGAATATCTTCACTCTCAATAACTGCATACAAATCTACAGAACATAGAATGAACCAAATCCTCATTTTACTTTAGATTTTGGATTCGCCTCTGTTTAATGATTGGTCCCATGGCGGAGACAAAAAGAAGGGATTTTTGGTGTCCTACTAAACCTAGGTGGATCCCTCTCTCCATCACCCCACAAAGCGTAAGCTTCTTCTCCATGAACAGCATCATCACCAATCTCAAGATCATCTTCATGTAGTCTCAACTTAACAATTCTACTTATAAAAATACATATCAAACTAGTAGCTACAACATTCCATATTGTAATAAATGCAGCACCAAGAAGCTGATAAACCATTTGTCTAAGTCCTCTTTTGATGTCTCCATCAATTATGCTGTATACAAAGCCAGGACCATACTTGTCTGAACCATAAAACAACCTTAAAAGTTTTGGTTTAGCAAAGATACCAGAGAGGATTCCTCCAAGTATGCCTGCTACAGCATGTGTGTGGAAAACACCTAATGTGTCATCAACTTTTTGGAAAAATGATGATTTCTTGTGAAGAACCATCATTGTGAACCATGGTATTGAGCCTGATGAGATTCCCATGAGTATTGCTGCCCATGGCTCTACTATACCTGCCAATGAGCATGGTGTTAGTACATTTTGCTCAAGTTTGAAAGTGAAATCGTTCTTTACTCACTACAAAGTACATCGCTCTAGCTTTCTAGTTCTCTTAGCTATCGTTACAGTTTTTGACTCGTGGAGAGTGGAAAGGTAGAAGCAAACACAGATACTTGATTTCATTATGATGATTCAATATTAATGACCTCATTCATTCTTTTAGATTTGATGATTACTCTATCTCTACGAGGTAGTGAGATCTGCGTATATTTTACCCTCTTCAGACCCCATTTGTGGAATTCCACTGGGCATGTTGCTGCTGTTGTTATGGATTAGATGATTAGAAGTAGTTACAAGAAGTAGTCTCTCGACTATATATAGAAAAAGATGGAGGGGGCTATCTTGAGTTTTATTGTTTATGATGTATTTGATTGAAAGCGGAGTTTAAAAGAAAGAAAGAATGTCGACTCATGAAATGTATCCTAGTTAGAACTTTTGATCTTAAATATGCCATGATGTTTCGCTAACTATATAAGGATGAAATGAAAAGTTTAAAGGTGAAGAGTTTACAAAATGTGTCATTCTTTTGGAAAACTAAAAAGAAAAGAGGACATTTTATAAACTTTAAATCTTGAATTTGCATCAAATTAACGCTTTTAAACCTACAAGTGTTTCACAAACTACTAACCTGCCCCAGGGGTGATGCAAACAAGGCCAGTGATCATTCCTTGTACAGCTCCAATAACAGAACTTTTGTGGTAGAAAATCATGTCCATAGAAAGCCACACCAACAAGCTTGTGGCTGTACAAACATGTGTGTTTAGAATGGCTAATGATGTGATTAAATTAGAGGCTAATGGAGATCCACCATTAAATCCAGTCCATCCCATCCAAAGAAAACCAGCACCTCCAAGCATGTGAATTATGTTGTTTGGTGGGAAATGTTGTCTATCATGAGAATGTCTTGGTCCAACCTAACAACCAATGAGTGAGTGAGTGATTGCTCATTGGAATTGTCGTAGTCTGGATACTCGTAAATTAACTTGAAAAAATAATTCAATTATGATCTAATGAATAATTTAACGATTTTCTTTTTTCTATTTGATATTGGTTATTACGATATCGCCGTTAAGCATCCATGACTGAATGGTTAAAACGTCCAACTCATAATTGACGAATTGTAGGTTCAATTCTTAGTAGATGCATGTTAATGGGGCTCGAAGTCTATTGGAATTGGCTCCCCTAACTATCATCTCATATATAGGGAGTCATTTTATTTTGTATAACCCGAATTTAGATTTCTCTCGGAGAACATTCATCTTGAAATTAATTTTTCTAAATGACATATATGATTGGTCATATAATAAAATCATCATGTCTCTTTTGTTGTGTTGCAATATTCCTATTCTGAATCTGAATTAATCTATATTCTTACCACATAAGACTAACAAAAGTGGAAGTACTCCCTATCAAATTTTTTTTTTAAGGAAAAAAAAATCTTAAGGCTTGAACTTTAGACTTTTTATCTAGGAGGGATAAATCATATTTCAAAAAATCATAACAACGACAATGACAACAACATATCTAGTTAAGTCTTATAACTAACCCTTAGGGGTTGGCCTGGTGGTAATAGACTTGAGCCTTGGGATTTGCTTCCTTTCAAGGTCTCAAGATCGAAACCCACTGGGTGCAAATAATTTCTGAGGGTCATCGGACTGGATAAAACCTGAATTAACCGTGGTGCATTTGCGGGAAACTCCTTGCCGAGGGAGTGTGCACCCTCGGGATTAGTTGAGTCTCTAAGAGACTCGGACACCCGGTGCAAAACAAAAAAAAAGTCTTATAAGTGAGATCTAAAAAAAGGTAAGATATACACAAATCTTATCACTATTTTTGTGAGAATATAAAGACTGATTTCAATAGACCCTCGATTCAAGAATGTCTAATAAAAACTTGAGGTTCGGAGAATGGTAGAATGTACACATACATTACTTCTACCTCCTAAAGATACAGAAATCATTTCGAAAAAGTGGGGCCTGGAAAGGGTAAGATATACATAAATCTTATCACTATTTTTGTGAGAATAGAAAGACTGGTTTCAATAGACTCTGTAAAAAGGTGGGGTCTGAGAATGCAAAAATGTACGCAGACATTACTTCTACCTCCTAAAGATACAAAAGTTATTTTCGGAAAATCCTCAATTCAAGTAATGCAGATCAAAGCAGTTGAAAAGACAAAAAAAGTACATAGGATAAGAAAAAATTACCCAATAAGCAGCAGTAAATCCAGCCACTCCAGATGATAAATGGATCACATAACCACCAGAGAAATCAATAATGGGCTCAAGAAATCCACTGCCCCAAATACTATAAGCCCCAAAAGTATAAGAAAATGTAACCCAAAGTGGTACAAATATCATCCATGCATAAAAATTCATCCTACCAAGTAATGAACCACCTAATAATATCACAGTAATTGCAGCAAATGCAAATTCATAAAATACATAATCTGCAGTTGGAATATTATGATTTGAATATTGTTTCAATAAATAATTTTGGGCCATGGCTTGTTCTGGCTTGCCAATTATGGGCATTAGATGTGTACCAAAGGCCATTCTATGGGCCCATAAAACCCAACAAATTAAAACAGCTGCAAATGCATAAAGGCCCATAAAAGCTGAATTAACAGCCCATTTCTTTTTTACCATGGATCCATATAGAATTACAAGCCCAGGTACACTTTGGAGGCCCACCATAGTGGCTGATGTTAATTCCCAAGCATTATCACCTTTGCTTAACCATTGTGGTGATGATTCATTTGGTTGGAGACCTTGTGGGAGGTGTGAATATTTTGGGTCCATTTGGGGGTTGTGGGGGGGGGGGGCGCTTTCCAGAAGCTTCGATATGAAATAACAACCGTTATAGGTGGGGGGTGCGGGGTTGATGAGGTGGGGTGGGGGGAAGATATTTATAACAAAAAAGTTTGAGAGGAAGTCAAGGTAGGAAATCAAAATGATGTCATTTGTCTGAATAGTTTTTGACTGATGTAGTGAAGTGTTATAAAAAATATATAATGTAACATATTGTGAAAAACCAGGTTCAAGGAAAACCAAACAGTTACTGTGAAATATTATTATAGAAGATGACTGTTATGAAGAGATC
>DF358164.1:87983-109574 GCA_000787875.1 Solanum virginianum | reverse complement strand
CCCGCAGGTCCCGACGTACAGGCTAGAGGACCTCCAGCTTAGGATCTCCACAGTTGTTGGACGAGCTCCCCTATTCCGGAGCCACTTTTGGTATACCATGTTGATATCCTGTTGATACTTCAGACTTCATGCATTTCTTTTGGGTATGACGGGTACCCTGTCCCGTCGTTTATTGTGCAGAACTCAAGAATTGAAATCTGGGATCCACTGTGTTATTGAAAATAGTACCACGTGATGAGATGGAGAACCTATTTATAAAATAATATATATATATTTTTATCCATGTAAAAAAGATTGGAAGGCAGGGTGCAGGGCACTTATTGGGATGGATGGTTGCTTTCTTAAGGGACCATATAGAGGTCAACTTTTGACAGCAATTGGGATCGATGTTGATAACGGTCTATTTTCAATAGTTTATGCAGTAGCTGATATTGAAAATAAGCAAAACTGG
This sequence comes from Solanum virginianum, assembly GCA_000787875.1. NCBI lineage: Eukaryota > Viridiplantae > Streptophyta > Magnoliopsida > Solanales > Solanaceae > Solanum > Solanum virginianum. Next base: position 109,123 of record DF358164.1, on the reverse strand, counting down.
AAGTGATTTCTAGAATTGTTGGTAGATGATCTGTGCATCAGAAGTAGTGATAATTGTTGTCTCATTACAGATAAGCAAAAGAGAGAAGATGTACTCAAATATGAAGGTAATCTAATACAATTTATTTGAAGGATATACCTTTTTTTAAAATCTAATTATTTATGTGAACCAATACATGGAATTTTTGCCCCTGAATTCAAAAATTAGTTGAAGTTAAAAAAAAAAAAGTAGAGTTTGCTAAATCTATTCCTATTTGAGCTGGACAAATACTATTTCAAGTAAGGACCATGTATGGGGAACAATTTAGTGTTGACTTGAACGGAGGAACTTGTTCATGCAGGGGATGAGATATAACTGGGATCCCATGCTCACATGCAATGAGTTGCATATTCCAAATCAAAGGTAATCCCAAAAAGTTTATAAATGACTATTATAAGAAGACCACTCAAATGAAGATTTATAAGCCAATCATTGCTCCAATGGATGGTCCTGATAATATGTAGGAAGCTACTGGTCTACCTGTTGTTAAACCTCCAAATTATGAGCCAAAAAGAGGAAGATTAGCCAAGAGTAGGAGAAAAGAGCCTAATGAAATTGAAGCTTACAAAGAAAAAACTGCTGAGATGAGCAAAAAGAGAAGAAGAAAAAATAAGCAGCATGACACAACAAATGAAGTACCAAGTATAGGGACAAATATTTACCAAGTCGACTAAAAAGAAAAGTTAGGAAGGTTAATCAAGTGTTTATAAATTGGGCATAATGCACGAACTTGCAAGCAGAAAAGTAACTCTTTGAATTCAAAAACTCCATCTCAAGATGATGAAATAATCCAAAAAGAGTCCCAAAATGATGCTAATCAGGCTCAACGAAGTGAGTTAATTCATGTTGAATCTTTTCGAGGTTGGTTGGATACGGCGAGGTCGGCTTTGCCCCAGGGCCGGCTTCGCTTAGTGGAGTTATGCTGTGATGGGCCTATGTCTAGATGGCTTTATGCCACATTTGGGTAACTGAGTTCAGGGACGCCAGCTTACTTACCCCACGTTCATGCTATGTATCGGTGATTCGGTCAGGTGGAATCTTTTCATTTATAGCCTCAATATTCAAGGAATGATAATCCATTCTAGAGATCCACAAAAGCTCAAATTGGCAGTGTCGTAATAAATACTGATAAATACATGTGGAATGGAAGGAATTGTGTTACCTTGCAAAGCCTTCAAAATACAAGCACTACATTGAATTCTAAGAAAAGGAGCATCTGTGAGGAAGAATATAAAGCATATAACATATAAGAGTCATGGCAAGATGAAGTTTAATCCTGAGATGATTTTGAGAACTACAAATTGAAAATAGGAAGAAAGTTTTAGCAAAGTTATGAAAACATGAGAAGCTTTACTCTTTTCTATTATTGATAAAGACTGATTTTAAAATTTAATTTCATCTTCCATTGAAATATTTTATTACCGAATTATCAAAGCTAGTTCATTTATGTAGTACATCTTGTTATTTTCTTTTTGACAAGTGAAGCAACTTTTAGATAAATGAATACTGCTTTTATAGTCAAGGTTCTGAGAGAACTACAATCTCAAAAACTACTACTATAACTAAAATACATTAGGCATAAAAAAGGTACTATTGATTTCTTCATTCTCAATAAAAATTTACGGATCATATTTGCTTGTATCAAATTAGTTATTGAATGAACTAATTACTATAATAGAGCATATTTTTAGATCCTAACATGCACATCATGCGCTAGGCTCTTACCGTTAGATATTCAATGTCTTAGGGGCTAAATTTGTGACTTTAGTATAACTGCAACCAGTTAACAAATCAACACAATTATATAGACCAATTTAGAGCTCAATTTGCTTTTCAAAAGAAGTTTTTTTAGCTTGATAATTGCCAAAGAAAAATGATAAAGATAAATAGCTTTAATCTGTCAATATACATGTACCTTTTGATGGAAGTAATAGATTTGATTGAGAATTCTAACCCCAAATCTTAGCTTCCTGGAAAGATTATGACAAATATCACACCCATTTATTCTGTTCTTGGCGGATAGCAAGACAGAAGACGCTCATTCGGATGCGAAATTTTGTAAATCAAGTTATAGGCATAAATTTTATAACTTCGCAAATGCATTACATGAACGTATTTTCTATATTTAAAATTTTCAGAAATAAGAAAAATTCTGAAAATCAAGTAATAGCTTTAAAACTTCAACTTGTACCTTCAAAGGAAATAAATCTAACAAAGAAAAATAATCACATTCTAGAAAGGTCTAAAAAATATCTTGCATGTCTTATTGATTGTGAATTTAATCAAAGTGCTGAAGATCTCTTTGTAGTGCTTCCATTCCTTAGGTGTTTTTGCAAAAAAAAACTTCATCATAATACCTCTTCTTCTATCTTAGTAACATGTTAAGCTATTTAAAGGAAGCATAAATTGATTCTGAAAATGAAATTCAATTACAAAATTTCTTGATGAGCCGAGAAAATGAAGCGGGAGAGGGAGATGAAAGTAATTTGTGTTGAAGTAATTGGGTTGTTTGTGCTATTTCACTCTCCACAGTGTTAAGAGGAAGAAAGAGAAGTTGTAAAATTAAAAATGAAAAAGTCTATACCTGAAAAGTTGTAAATGAGAAGTTGTTTCTTTATTATTTTAATATTTTTTAATTTTTTATATTTGATTTATTTTTACCCTTTGAAAATTGTTGCAAAAAAAAAAGAGCTTTTGTGATTTTGCAAGGAAATAAGGAGATTAAGGTGCAAATCACAAAAAAAAAAATGATAGAACAAGGTGCAAGTCAAAAAAATGACATACATTAGGATGCAAATCACAAATTACTCATCATATTCACAGTTCATACGTACATAGAAAATCAAACTAACAAAAGGACATACAATTGAACTTACTAATCATGGATCAATATATTGTTCATAGTTCAATCCAAGAGAGAAGACACAGAAATTTAAGGAGCAATTAATGATGAGTTTAATAAAAAATTCACAATCTGAGTAGTGCATTATGTCGACAGAAAATTTAAAATTATTAAAATTCTGAATTTATGATCCATTATTTTAAAAAAAAAAATTGTGAAAACTATACCTTAATATCTTAGTTTTGCTAGGAAAAGAGGATTAAGATTTGATAGAAGAAAATTGCATGAACTTTAGGTGTTATTCCTTGATAAAATTTGCCTAGAGATAAGTTGGATTTACATACATAATCAATCATTTTTATCTAAATAACTCATATAGTTGTGAAAATATCATGTCGAGATAATCAACTCTTAAAAAAAATTGAGTGATGATTTAGAGACTAAGTGCATATCTAGAAATTCAATTATCTATAATTGCATAAATCGAATAACGATGCATTTCATTGTGGGAACGCAATCCTATAATAATATAGTTTTACATCTCTAAGTTACTATTGCAATTTCTAGTCTTTAGTTATACAAAATCTTTTTAACTTTAATGGAATAGAATTTGAACTATAACTCTTGTATTCGTCCAATCAGTAGTATTTCTCTTTATTTTATATAGAATTCAATATCAACCTTATTTAGGTTATATTTTGCATATGACCACATTAAATCATCTTAAGATGCATTTTGAGTGAATCTACAAATAATAAGTTACAAAGTTAAAAATAATGATTTTGCTTATGTATTAATTTATAATATCTATTAAATATCTAAAATAATTATATGTGAACTTAATTATTATTGTATATTAACTTGAGGCCATTATAAGAATAAAAAATTATATCAAATCACGCATTCACCTTTGCATCACCATCCAACACATCTCACTCTTATGCTTCGTTCCCCTGCTTATATTGTGTTGGTATAGATCATATATAATATTTTTTTAAAAGTATTTTCTATCACATACTAAATATAAGAAAATAAATTTAAAAGTCACTTATTTTTTCAAAAAAAAAAATCCTTGGCACAAAAAATGTCAAATCAAATACTCTTTTTATCCCATATTAATTTTTCACTTTTTTCTTTACACGCATCATAAGTATCATAAATAAGAAAAATAATTTTATTAATTTATTCCTTTAATTATTGTTTTCAAAAATTTACAAATTCGTTTATACTTTCAAAAATGAATTAAATACAAGGGTAAAATAAGAAAAGATTTAATTTATTTTATCTTAATTTTATAAACTGACAAATAAATTAGGACAATAATTTTTAACTATGTTAATAACTAATATGGAATGGAGGAGTAGGTAATCAAGTTGGGGTCTTAAAATGTTGACTTTCAAACTTGGGTCTTTGACTATTTCTCAACCATGACCTTTTGCCTACTATTTCCTATTAATTTATTATCTGAATTAAAAAATAATAAATGATAAAAGTTATTTATCAAATTATTCTTAATAAATATAATATTTTAAAAAATAAAATAAAGAAATAACTATAATTAATAATATTGATAAATTAAAAATTAAGGTAAATTAAGTACCTGACATAACAAAACGACATCGTTCACAAACTGAATTTGAAGTGACACTTGTTCTCAGTCAAAACAGAGATATTTCCATGGCCAATTTTTGGTGCCCATTTGGAGATTTTAAACAAACAATATATTTAAATTGAGCTCTCCTTCTTTACATCTCTTCTTTCCAAATAAAGGAATACATCTTGTAAAAATTTTATTATTATTTTAAAGCATAGGTGTTTGGTTGTTCCTTTTTCATACAAATTGAGGAGTTGACAAAGATGAATCCGAGGTAACTCAGTGACTCTTCTGTCTTTGTGTCTTCAGATATATCATGTATGTATATAATTTCATAATGGGTCAATTTTATTTTTCTTTTTATTTCTCAAAGATTCTTACTTTGTTGACTTTCTTGAATTCTTGATTGATAAATGAGAAGACCCTTGTTCTTGTTCTTTCTATCATTGGGTGTGACAAACTATGCAAGAAAGCTTGTATCTTTTCCCCCCCAAACTAATGATTCAACTTCACCCTTTTGGTTCTTTTTTGGTCTAGCTGTATCTGTGAGATGATTGATGCATAATATCAGTTGCAAGAAAAAAAAAAGAACAAATTTTGAGAAGGAAAACTAACTGCCACTGTGTGAGACTGTCTGTTATATGACTGTTTGTGTTGCATCATATTCAGCTGAGCAAAAACAAAAGGCTAGTACCATTTTGCTTGTTTGAATGTCAAAGAAACTTTTGATAAGTTTTTAGTTTGTGTCTAATTTGTGAGTGCAATTGAGTATTAACTTGGTTGAGTAAGTTGGTTGTTAGAGTATGTGCATTCTTTGCTGCATCGCTTTCAGCAACAACAACAAAATACCAGTGGAATCCCACAAGTGGGGTCTAGGGAAGGTGAAATGTACGCATACCTTACCACTACCTTATAAAAATAGAGAGACTGTTTCCTGGGAACCCTCGTCTCAAAAACCCATAAGCAGAATAAACTAGATATGACAAAAAGGAAAAGAAAGGGAATAGAAAGGGCGACGAATAACGGAAAGCACATAACAATATGTAAATACGATAAAATTAACACACATACGACAGATAATGACATAGAAAGGGCGACTAATAATGAAGAACACATAACAATATGTAAATACGATAGAATTTACAAACATACAATAGGATAATGACAAACATGATATAAACACGACTATTCCTGCTACCCTACTAAACCCCAAGGCCAGATATCCACCTAACCCTACCAACCCATTAGCCTGCTACTCTAATTCGCGACCTCCACTCCTTTCTATTTAAGGTCATGTCCTGACATCCATCTTCTGAACATGTACATTTTTTATTGGCCAACACTCCACCCCATACAGCAGAGATGGTCTACCCACCATTCTGTAAAACTTACCTTTGAGTTTAGGTGGTATCTTTTTGTCACACAATACTCTCGAGGCAAGCCTCCATTTAGTCTGTGCTGCCCCAATACAATGTGTGACATCATCGTCGATATCACCACTACTTTGGATGATAGACCCCAGGTACTTAAAGTTTTCCCTCTTAGGGATAGGTTGAGTGGCAAGCCTCACATCAATGTCTGCTTCATCCCGCGCAACACTAAATTTGCACTCCAAGTATTCTGTTTTGGTCCTGCTCAGTTTGAATCCTTTGGACTCCAAGGCGTGTCTCCACGCCTCCAACCTATCATTAACTTTAGTCCGAGTCTCATCAATCAGTACTATGTCATCTGCATTGCTTTCGTGTACATAAACTTTCTTGTTTAGATAGTGAAATCAGATAGTGCTATTCTTTTTTAGCTAATCTTTATGAGGTCAATAGACTGAAATTGTACATATATTGTGGCTAAGCAACCATTTCCTGATTTGAAGTTAAGCATGGACCTTCGTTAATTGTTTCGGCAGATGTTTATGCATGCACACTGAGTTATGATGAATAAATCTCAGTAATAAGGGAAGTTCCAATCTTAGTTTCCTTCATGTTAAAGTTCATAGAGTTTGATTTTAAGTTGCATTATGATATATATGCTCTAGTTCCATGGAATCCAATTTTTTGTGCTTTGTGTGTGATGAGTTCTTATGGTTGATATCTAAGTTGCAGCTCTCTCTGCCATTTTATTGAAGCTTATAGCCTTAACCATTTTCTTTGTTTTTAGAGGTTTACCCGTGACTGGTTCTCTGGATTCTCCTGACCCAGTTTTGGAAAGGGTTCTTACAGAGGATACTAGTTACAGTAGCCAAGGCAGGGAGAGGAACTTCTTAGCTCTTCAACCAATTTTGCTGGATCAGGTCTCCAATTCATTCAAAAGAGAAGTAGTGAACAGATCTTTTTCCATGAAGGCTTCAAATAGAGTGCACTCAACTGATGCCTTTGTTATCTTCCTTTGTCTACATTTTCACTGTCTTTGATCGTCATCTTTAAAACTTAGAAGGGTTTGTTTCTTATTGGTGGAGCTTGTTAATGATCCTTGGTGATGTGTTAGTTTCTTGTTGGTGGAGGTGTTAATACGGTTAAGTGCTAATACTTTCACTTCGATTTGGTAGTAATTTAACAGATAAGATAGCTGCTACTTTCTCTATGTTTCTTGGAGTTTCAAGTGATTTTACAACATACCTGCTACATGAAAAGTTTCTATTTTTTATATGTCGATATACATAGGCTTCAAATTATGGGAACTATAGTCCTTCTACCTCGTGCCTTAACTTGCAAAGCTTGTGCATCTTTTCTTCCTTCCTTGCAGTGGCGGCTGCTAATGTTGTTTTGTACTTTGGTACAAGTCTTCATTTTGCATTATGTTCTCGAAATACTGGATGTAGAATTGTAGCTTTCACTTATATGTTTCCTAGAAACTTCATGTGTATAAATTGCCTAAGGAACTGCATTCTCAATTTTGCAATCGGTTCTCTTAGTCGTCTGTTTGTCTTCAATCAATGTTTGGAAGTTCACATGTGTGTAAGCATAATTAGTAACTAAATGTGTATTCTCTCCAACAACTTAAGTTTTAAGATGAGATGACCACACACTACAACATGGTATCACAGTAGACAAGAAGTCCTGGATTCGAGTCACCCTGTCACCCATTATTATCAAAAACAATTTTTACGAACTTGGACCATGAGAAACGTCCACAGATAAGGGGCGTTTTGAAGCATAATAAAGTAATTAAATGTGTTTTATCCCTAACAACTTAGGCTTTTAGATGAGATGGTGACATGTTAAAACAAAATGTAATTGTTTATTCTGTGTTTCTGCAGAATGTTGCATTTGCAGTGTGTTCTTTTGTGGTTCGAACTTAACTTTTGAAAATATGTTTATCCATATTGTTGCTTTATTAAAGTCTTTTTGATCATTTACTGAATGCCAAGAGAAATAGAATAATTTTTTGCAGGGATTGAAGTGAAATAAGAGTTCAAGCATCTTTCTTTGCTCTCTTTTTTTCTTCTGGTGGAAAGAGGATAGTAGGGGAAAAATTATTTTCATGCTGTTTTAGCTCTCATTGAACTTGTAGATTCTAAAGTGCTCCGTTCACATGCGCTAAAGTGTATGTTGTGTCTCTGATTTACAGCTTGATGATGGCTAGGTTCTCTCCTTAACTTGAGTTTCATTTTTGCAGTACTAGGGACTCTAGTAGGCAGTTGCCCATTGGTTAATCTGTTTGTTGTTTGTTTTTCATGGTCATGTCACTAGTTTTTGACTAACCATGTTTCTAGTAGATCATCTATAAATAATGTGCATACCAATGTGAAGAAATTCTAGAAGTTACTGTATTGATGTTATTCATTTGTTACTTGCCTTCAGATCTTTTTCCATGAAGGCTTCAAATAGAAATGATGAAGATTTGGAAAATGGGATGTTGGAGAAAGATACAGAGAAGTTAGTACGTAGCAATAAAGTTGTTACAGTACACAACAAGGCCTTGGTATCTGGAGTCGCTTATTGTATTTCTTCCTGTAGCATGATATTAGTGAACAAGTATGTACTTTCCAGCTATGACTTCAATGCGGGGATATCATTGATGCTCTATCAGGTACTTTAGTCTTTGTTATACCTTTGAGCTTATCGAGGTATGGAGGTAGGGTAATGACAAATAATTGTTGACTCTTTATTCAGAATTTTGTCTCAGTGGTGGTGGTTTCTTCCTTGAGATTTTTTGGGATAATTTCTACGGAACCACTCACTTGGAGGCTAGTCAGAGTCTTGTTGCCTGTAAATGTAATATTTGTTGGGATGCTTATTACAAGTATGTTCAGTCTAAAGTACATCAACGTTGCTATGGTCACTGTCCGGAAGAATGTCACTAATGGTAAAAGATACTCCCTCTTCATGTTTGTCGTACCATGAATTTCATTATTTGAGTGTACCTATTGTTTTATTTACTGCTGGTTGCAGAAGTCATGCATTGAATCCTATTATTGTTGGATGCAAAGTTCTCTGAGATCAGTTTTGGTGTGGTCGAGTTCAGCTGGGCCTTTGTGCAAGATTATATTTATTGGTAGTAACAGATTTCTAGTTCAAACCTTCGCGCAAGTGTTAGTTTTACTACAAATTTTAAGGCCACATTAGGGTTCAAATGATTTCTTTATTTGTGGGGCAGTTCTTGATCCAAAATAGAAGGAAATTTTTGTCTAATTTGATGAAATATAATCAACATGGAAATGTAAATTCTCTGGAACATGTTCTAGAGTTAGAAGCATCTATGTTTAGGGTTAATCTTTGTCTCATTATTACTTGCTGACCTTGTCTTTTGCTGAGTAAAGAATTCTAAATCCAGATTTCTTTCAGTAGAAGTTGTTAGGTTCACCTTTTCGGGAATATTTTTTAAAAATATTCTTTCAGTAAAAGAAGTCATCTGTATCAAACTAGTGAACTTGATTTGTTTAGAAGATCTTTTAACTCAGTTTAGTGTTCTCTACTTTTCCAAGATATCAAACAATGGAAGAAACTATTTTTGGATCCATTTAGAGGAATGCATCTGGATTGATGGAATTAAAAGTTGATAGGCTCATCATCATGACATACTTCTTGGAAGTTGACTTGTAGTCAATAACCTTTACAATAAAATGTCTCCTTTTGCTTTGACCTTGGCCATTCACACATCAATATGGAGCAACTCTTTGGCTCCACCATGCTGAGTTCACTTTAGATTAAACAACAGATGCTTATGATGTAGGTCATGATTCATGAACACTTAGAATTTGATTACACTACATGACAAAAGCAGAAAAAAGGTAAAAAATCATTAAACCAAAGTTTTAAAAGGTATTTTAGTTTCAAGTACAGCTATTTATGTTCTTTCTGCTTCACCATTTTCATCGCCAAATTCAGGAATCTGGCCTTTTATGTCCATACAATATTGCAGATTAAAGAATTTTTTAGCATAGAATTTATCTTAGTGTTTACAAGTTAAAGCTGTGATTCTATGGCTTGATAATTACTTATAATTGTGTTACTTCCTGCAGTCTAAAGTACATCAACGTTGCTATGGTCACTGTCCTGAAGAATGTCACTAATGTGATAACTGCTGTTGGTGAGATGTATTTATTCAACAAAACCCACGATAACAGAGTTTGGACTGCTCTTTTTCTGATGGTATGATAGTAGCTTAAAAAGAATTTTGCTTCGGTGTTTCTCTTTGTTATATCTATATGTTCAATTTGTTCAGCAATTAGAAAAAAATGGTGTTAGTTCTGCTTTTTCCACTTGCACTTGATAGCACCACAATTACTATCCTGGTATATTTTTTTGTATATAGAGTAAGATAGCATGCTGACACATTGTCTGCGGTTGATAAATGACATTTATTGCTGTAGGCTTTACATTTTCTTCTTTCACTTGGACACTGTTATTTCGTTTTTGTTTTTCTTCTGCTAGTCTAATACACAACAATCTAAAGATAATTAGTACAACAAGGTTGGAACTCTCTACAATTGTTTGTTCCAACTCTGCATGATATCCATTACTTATTTGTGTGTTAAGCGCAACATTAAGTTCAAGTAGTATGTAAATATGAAGTTACTGGTCGACGAAATGCTACTATATATTGCTTTTGATATTGATGCAGTGATTCTATCCTCTTTCACCCCTGGGCTTGTATAAAGTATTTGTTATGATATTTCCCGTTGTTTTGTATTCCTGAATTTGCATTAGCAGTTTTTCTTTTTACCTTTTTTGTCACAATAAGAGTTTATAGCGCGTACTGATTTTTCAGTAGACGCTACTCATAGTATTCACTAGTAACCTAGTCCTCAGTCAAAGGAATGAATTTCATGCAGCGACCAGGTGGTATAAGCTGTATTGAATGAAAATTCAACTTACGATAATGAATAGTGTGACATCTTCATTTTCGAGCATTACTTCTTATGCCTGTGGTACTTTCTGGTAACTAGTGATATGAATAGTTTTGTACTTCTTATACCTGTGGTACTTTCTAGTAACTAGTGATATGAGTAGTTTGTCATATAGCACAAGTATTTGGAAGTTGGTCTTCAATCCTAAATTCATTAGATTTACGTCATTTGAGTAGAGATGCTTATACTGGAACTAAATTTGAAATATGATGCATTTATGATATGACAGTTGTAGATATCTTACACTTAAGCTATGTTTTGCAGATTATTTCCGCTGTTACCGGAGGAATTACTGATCTTTCTTTTCATGCCATTGGTTATACATGGCAGATCATTAATTGTTTCTTGACAGCATCATATTCTGTAAGTACATCTTTATCTCGTTATGTTTCCTTTTCAGGGTGCTATTTTATCTGCATTTGTGTCTTCTGGGAATACAAACTTCATGAAGTTCATGATTTTCGTGATAGTTGTCAGACATTTGAACTTTGGAGAGAAGATATAACGTAATCATACAACAACATCAATAATAACATACCTAATGTAATCCAACAAAGTGTGGCTTGGGAAAGATAGTATATATGCAGACCTTACCCTACATTGTAAGGTAGAGGTTGTTTCTGATAGACCCTCGGCGTGATACTACTCGAAGCAAAGGATGAAAATGAATAGATTACCTAAACATCTGTCAAAAATGATTACTGCCAACAGCAGTAAACGCGTCAAAAATATTCTAATAGACTTGGACATAACCATCGCAGAATTCATAATACAGTTTGTGTGTCTGCCATAACATTGACCCAGATCATCAAGTATTAGAGCTTGTTTTCCTACTATTTCATGCTTGAGTCAAAAAGTTCTAACATGATTCCAGTGTTATCAAAAACAAGAGGTGCATAAAAGCTCTAAGGTCCATTGGGATTCTAAGTGCAAATCAAGCGTGGGCTTTAACCAAAAAATGCATAAAGGGGAAAAGAAATACAAATACATTATGAAATATAGCCGGTATAATAAAATTAAATAGCAAGAACAAAGAGAGAGATAGAGAGTAGTAGTAACTTTCTTCCAATATTATTTTGTATATTTCCATGTACAATGTAAGATATTAATAAGTCTCAAGTAACTTGGAAAGCCAAGTTTACTAGTGCATATGAATATGGACATGGATATGGACATGGACGTCCACCTAATATCCACCATTTACTAGCATATGGACATGGACATCCACCAAATACTAGTGCATATGAAAATGGACATCCATCAAATACTAGTGCATATGGATATAGACATCCACCAAATACTAATGCATATGGAAATGGATATCCACCAAATGCTAGTGCATATGGAATGGATATCCACCAAATATCTTATTTACAACTAAGTTGCTCAGACTCAGGTGCGGATATCTGATACAGGTGCAGATCTACTGGTCGGATCCTCTATGGTCTAACTTCTATGATTCTTAGATACGGATCCATATATGGATATGGGTGTGGTAATTCGGCTAAAAACAATTCAAATATCTAAAAGTAGAATTATAAAACCTAAAGTATGAGTGTGGAAAACCTTAGGAGAAAATATTGATGAAGAGAAGAATTTTGGAAGAAAATAAAAAGAAAGGAGTAGCAATAGAAATTCATATACACAAGATATTCCATTTATATTGTTTTTGTTTTGATCACAAAAATCATTGAACCATAATCTCTCTCGAATTTGGTCGAAGTATCCAAAATCAGTTGATTAGATTAGGTACAGGTCCCACACCCACACCCATGTCGTGTCGACACGGGTGCAGCGCCGAAAATGAAGAGTCCGAGCAACTTAGATTTACAACACTCTCTATTGGATGTCTATTAATAGATAGTGTGTCTCGTTAAATTCTTACATGAAAAAAACTTGTTGGAAAAAGTCATAGTGAAGAAAAAATTATAGGTATATAGTAATATGCATGGAGAGCTGCCTTATTAAAAATCTTACCATGAAAACCAGTAGAACAAAAGCTTGGTTAAGAGAAAAAGAGCCAATGCATATTTACTCCCTTGATGAAAGCATTGCTTATTCGTTGTACGCATGGGTTTTGAGATGAGGGTTCCTCGGAAACAGCCTCTCTACTTTGGTAGTGGTAAGGTCTGCGTACATCCTACCCTCCCCAGACCCCACTTGTGGGATTTCACTGGGTATGTTGTTGTTGTTGTTGATGAAAGCATCGCTTAATATCTCGAAGCGATGCATTTCAAGTTTATATCTCACCTTCTCAAAGGTTAAAGTTGGCAATGCCTTAATTAAATATCTGCTAAATTATCACTTGAACAAACTTGTTGAACATCTATTTCACCCTTGTTTTGAAGATTGTGGGTAAAAATGAATTTTGATGAAATATGTTTTGTTTCGTCGTCTTTGATGTATCTTCTTCTTAGTTGAGCTATACATGCACCATTATCTTTATATAATGTGGTTTGAATATTTCTTTCTAAACGAAGCCCACATGTTTCCTGGATGTGTTGAGTTATTGGTCTTAATCAAACACTCTCAACTTGCTTCATGAATGACTATTACCTTTGCATGATTTGAAGTAGCAGCAACCATAATTTGTTTTGTTGAATGCTATGATATAGTTATACCTCCACATGTAATAAATAATTTGTTTGGGCAACTTTTATGTGGGTCCGACGAATATCATGTATCTGCGTAGCCAATAAATCGTAAATTAGACTCCATTTGTATTATTTGTGAAATGTTCAATTTGTAGACAAAGACAAAATTGTCTTTCCGCGGTCTTTCATTTCAAATTTCTTTTTCAAACATTCTGTTGCCTTTGGAAGCTCTTCAGGAGTTTCAATGATACTCAAATCATCAAGATATACAACTATTCTGACAAATTCAGATCCAAACCTTGATTATCAAACGTTTTACCAAATCTTTTTTTGTTCATAATCTTCAAAAGAAGGGTGAATAGATGTTTAACAAGTTCATTCAAGTGACGCAGATTTGTTCACTAGGGCATTACCAACTTCAACCTTTGAGAAGTTGAGAGACAAGATTGGAATGTGTCGTCTTCTAAATATTACGAGATGCTTTCATCAAAGGGAGTAAATACGCGTTCCATTTTTTTCCCTTAACTAAGGTTTTGTCCCACTAGATTTTTCTGGAAATTTTTTAAATGAGACAGCTCTCAATGTGTATTACTAGATACCTATTTTTGTTCTTTACTAGCCCGTTTGGATAGACTTTTGGAGCCATAAGTTATAATTTCTAACTTATGGCTTTTGGCTTATTTTTGTTTTGTTTACCTTAAAAGTAAGTGCTTATGAGCACTTTTTAACTTTATCCAAATACTTCAAACTGCTTGAAAGATATTTTGGCTTAAAAGCTCCTAAAATAAGCCTATCCAAACTGACACTAAGATTTTTTTTTTCCACAAGTTTTTTTCTAGTTAGAAATTAAAGTGAGACATTATTTATTAATTGATATTCGAGGGGAGTGTTGTGAATAAGATATTTGGTGGATGTCCATGTATATATACACTAGTATTTGGTGGATATCCATGCCCATATGCACTAGTAAATTTAGTTTTCCAAGTTATTTGAAACATATAAATAGCTTACATTGTATATGAAAATACTGAAACAAAGTTATTATTATTACTCTCTCTCTCTCTCTTTCTTCTTGCTATTTAATTTTAGTATATATTCTATAATCTACATTTCATAACATTTTATCAGCACAAGGAAGTTTCTACCTCAGCCCTCAGGTGTAACGGAAACATGCATTATGTATTTTATTTGTGTGCTAGTTGTTACTTATCTGTTTTAGTTTCAGTTAGCTCACTTATAGTTGTTATATTTGATTTGCTGTCATTTACTTGGGTTATATTATCTTTGCTATGCAGACAATTTTTTCTAGCTATTCTTATATTAAAAATAATTTTACCAATATTTCTTGAAAATCTTATGTTAACTGCTTAAATTTTCATCTATGCATGTTACAACTAATTTTATGTACCTTGCAATACGACTAACTCCTAATGTATTCCCATTCCTGACTTTATTTTTGAAAATTGTAATAGACTTAAGACCAAATAAATTAAATATTGTTATACAATAAAAAAGAAAACCTAACTAGCTGCATACGATAAACTAATCTCTTGCAACACTAAGTTTAGTTATCATCTATAATGACTGAGATATCGTTACATTAGTAAGCAACTTATTTTTTAAGGATATATTTAAATTTATTTGCATTAAATAATTTAATTTTAATTGCTTTTTGTTATTTCTAATTCATTGGTACCTCTATTCACCATGTTAAATACCTTAGTCTTACCATGTTAAATCTATCAAAGCTTGAATTTGTGGCATTCGACATTACTGGAGAGAATTATTTGTCATGGGTCCTTGATGTTGAAATTTATCTTGATGTTAAAAGATCTTGGAGATACTTTTGAACAAGGAAATAAAGCATCAAGTCAAGATAAAGCAAAAGCTATGATTTTTCTTCTTCATCATCTTAATGAAGGACTATAAACTAAATATTTAATTGTGAAAGATCCGCTTGATTATAAATTAATTTGAAGAATCGATATGACCACTTAAAATTTATGATTTTTCCTAAAGTTCAATACGAGTGGATACACTTTCGGTTTCAAGATTTTAAAACTGTAATTGATTATAATTATGCTATTCACAAAGATATAATACAATGTCTACCATAACATTGACTTGGATCATCAAGAATCAGAGCTTGTTTTCCAACTATTTCATGCTTGAGTCAAAAAGTTCTAACCTAATTCCAGTGTTATCAACTGCAAAAAAGCTTTAAGGTCTGTTTGGATTTTAAGTGCAAATAAAGCATGGACTTTAATGAAAAAAAGCCACAAAGGAAAAAAGAAATATAAATATATAAGCATGAATGACAAACATATGAACAAAGAAATTTAAAAACAAATTACAATAAAGTGAAATATCAATTGTTTAGCGTTGCCTCTTCAAAAGAAGGCTCATTGGCAAGGAAAAGTATGTCTTAGAACCTTGATGACGACACTGAAGATCACATTAAGGGAGGGAGCCTTGCTTCAACACTTAAGCACGATAGAACTTGGCTATTCAATGTTACAGTTGAGCTCGAAATATCGAGAACTTGACTGGGCTTGGTTTCTTAATAACACCTCCATTTCTTTTTGCCACCAGTAACGGGAACAAATTCTGTTTTTCAGTAGTGAGCTTCTTATCCTGTTTGTTCTTCTTGAGATGATATTTAATTTGATGTTCCAGTTAGTCACTTGAAAGTTTCTTAATTTTGGTACAACTTCAATTTGTTAACCTGATTTCCCATGTTAACGCTTAAATTTAAAATATTCTTTTGGTCTTCTGGTGCAGTTGACTCTTCGCAGGGTCATGGACACTGCCAAGCAAGTGACTAAATCTGGGAACCTGGATGAATTCTCCATGGTCCTGTTAAATAACACTCTTTCACTGCCTTTGGGCATTTTGCTTATATTATTATTCAACGAGGTGGACTATCTTTCTAGAACGTGAGTTTTGGTTTCTTAAAGTCGTGAGTGGTTTCTAGATCGTGTGTACATTTCTGTGAATAAGGTCTAATTCATATAGATTTGTTTGCTAAGTAATATCTTACTTGTTGCATAATTTTGAATATATTTTATTTCTTGTTATATTTCTTACTTGTTACATATTGTGGTTATTTCAAATACTCTTTGCATTTTGGTGTTGTGGTAAGGTCTGCGTACATTCTATCCTCCCTAAACCCCACTTGTGGGATTCCACTGGGTATGTTGTTGTTGTTGTTGGTATTGTTGGGGAGTTATTTTCATGAGATTGTTTTTTCTTTATCTTGTATAATTTGTTGTGTTAGTAGTTTTTAGTGTAGTTTAGTGGCGTTGGGGTCTGATGGTGGATTAGGGGCATGTCGTCGGTTGGGGGCGGAGGCTAGGGGTAGTAGTGGTAAGAGCGGCACATGTTTACTTAGGTTGAAAGTAGGGACGTGGAACATAGGATCACTTACAAGGAAGTCCATACAGCTAGTGAAGAGTCTTAGAAGGAGACAAATTAATATAGCGTGTGTTCGAGAGAGAAGATGGGTAGGTACCAAAGCCCGAGACATGGACGGGTTTAAATTATGGTACTCGAGTGGCCATAGGGATAGAAATAGAGTAGGTATCCTAGTAGATGAGGACCTTAGGGAGTATGTGGTTGAGGTTAGGAGGATTAATGATAGGATGATGTCTATTAAACCCGTGGTCAGTAGTCATATTGTAAATATAATTAGTGCTTATACGCTCCAAGTGGACCTGGATGAGGAAGTCAAAAAACTCTTTTAGGAAGAGTTGGATGAGGTTGTGAGAGATATTCCAAAGATAGAAGATCTTCATTGGGGGTGATTTTAATCGGCATATCGTGCTACCTCTAGTGGTTTTGATGGTGTCCATGGAGACTTTGGCTTTGTGGAGAGAAATGGAGGTGGGACGTCCCTCTTGGACTTTGCTAAGGTCTTTGAGTTGGTTATTGCCAGTGCATATTTCTCGAGGAGGGAAAATCACTTGGTTACCTTCCGTAGTATGGTGGCTAAGATCCAAATTGATACTTGCTCCTCACGAAGGGTGATAGAAGCCTTTGTAGGAATTGCAAGGTAATTTCGAGTGACAATATTTTCACTCAACATAGGTTTCTAGTGATGGATTTAGAAATTAAGAGGGGTAAGAGGAAGAAGACTATTTATGCCCAACCGAGGATTAGATGTGGTGGTCTGACTCCTGACCTGTCTCGAGAGATGGGGAAAAGTTGAGTAATTTGGGAGCTTGGAGTAGTAGCAGAGAGGTTAACACCATGCGGGACACCAGGATTGGTTACATTAGAAAAGTAGCCACTGTGGTACTAAGAGTTTCAAGAGGGAGCTTTGGTGGACACGAAGGTGATTGGTGGTGGAGTGGAGAAGTTGAAGGCAAAGTGAAAGCTAAGAAGATGCATATATGAAGTGGTTGGAACGTAGGGATGAGGATGAAAAATGAAGGCGCAAGGATATCTATAAGACGTCGAAGACAGAAGCGAAGATGGCAATGACGAGTGTTAAGACAGCAACATTTGGACGTTTGTATGTTGAGTTAGGTGAAAAAGGCGGGGACAAGAGATTGTATAGGCTTGTGAAAGTGAGAGAGAGAGAGAGAGAGAGAAAAGCTCATAATTTGGACCAAGTGAAGTACATAAAGGATGAACAGATAGAGGTGTTGGTGGATGAGGCTTCCATTAAGCTAAGGTGGCAGACTTACTTTCATAAACTCTTTGAGTTGGGTGATTTGGCGCACTCTATGTCACGCCCGGAGTCTACACCCTAGACGTGACTGGCACTCGGGAACCATCGCTGGTCCCTAAGCGAACCTTTGGCGTGACTGACTTACTCAACTGGAAACTTTACATGCATGCAGAAGCTTTACAAGATGAACCTTTTAAAATATTTAATAAAAAGTTAGAGAATCCCAAATTAAGCTTTATACAGTCTTTTCATACAATTAGTAATAATGCTTAAAATTTCTGAATGGAAAGACTAGATCGACTCACTAATTCTGTCCATGAAGCCTCTACTATACTGAGATAGGTGCCGCAACAAGACCCATAGCTACCTGACTATAAAATAAAATGCGTAAACTAAACTGACTAAAGTCCTCTGAAAGCAAAGAGGTCTTACCAATTGCCTCTGGAAAGTTGTCATACTGAATATCTGCTATCATGTGGATACTTGAATCTGCATCATAAAACGATGCAGCGCCAAAGGTGTCAGTACGTGGAATGTACGGTATGTAAAATGGCCAAAACAGGGAAACTCAGGATTAAATGCTCAAAATCATAGGCTTAATGCTGAACATAATTCAATAACATAAGTAATACATTATAGCAAAATCTCTGATTTAATGCATAAGTAAATGCAATTATACCTGTGTCTGAAAATAATATAAACTATAGCTTGGGGAGTTTCTCTAACCGACAACCATCACTATGAGCTTTGTGATGATACAGCGTCTTGTCCGCACTGCCAGAGCCATCCCATACTTTGCCGGTGTAAGGAACGAAAACTAGGGGAGTAGATCCATCCCAAAACTGGGCCATCTCAGTGGCAGTGAGGAGTTGTACATCTGGTACAATCCTATCCTATGTTGGCTATATAGTTTATGGGGTTGGAGTTATCTGAACTCGTACCCACATTGGTGCTCAATACTACTCCTAGAACATGCACTGTGCTCATTAACTGTAAAAATGTCCTTCTTTAGGGGAAAACTGAAAATCTGCTATTTGGAGCCTTGGCTCACATTTATCCTATAAATTGTTTTTCTGTCTCAGAACTGATAATGCTTTCTTTAAAAAGATTTACTGATAAAATGATGCATTTGCTACTGTAAGTTTTCTCGAACTCTGAAATTTATGCATGATGAATAGTAATGCAAAATACCTTAACTAACTGGACTGGTCTTTCAAAACGGATATGCTATGCTCAAAAGATAGTGTAGTAAATAGGCTACTTATATAATTCATGCTGAGGTACTTCTTGAAACTTATTTATACTTTAGATTGGATAACTTCTCAATGCAATTAAAGTATGATAACGGAATGGTTATCAAAACTCATTTAGGGGTTCCTGTAAATGTAGTAATACTTCAGGAATCCAAGGAGATCTACTCAACGATAAAGTTCTTAGCATAATAATAATGGAACAATAAGGATTTTATGATAAGGTTCTAGAATTTCTCCTTAAGATCAAAGGATTGAAATTGGCTTGACTTTTGACTAGCAATTCTTGATAGTAATTATAGATTATGCATGAAAATAATGTTTTAGGTAGCCTTACATACCTGGAAATCGAAGAACAACCGCAACTCAATGGATCACAATCGAATACTTGGAAACCCTAGCTTCTCTTCGCTTTTCTTCGCTCATAGTGTTTTCCAGGATTTGGAAAGGACATAGAATAAGGTTTAAAACCCTCTTTATACTTAAAACGACCTATTTTGGTCATATATCAAATCCAGGAGCGGTTTGGAAAGGTCTAGAATGCCCCTCACGAAATATGAAAAAAAAGATGAGTTTCTGGACGCGAGGTCCGCGATGCGGACTGCATATTTTTTTGGTATTTTACGCCAAAAATTCTCCGAACGAGCTTTCTAATCCCGTAGAAAATTTTTGGGGTGAAACCAAGTGTTGGTCCGGCGATAGAGGCGCGTCGCACCCCTGTCGCGCACTTCACTGGTTCGCGTTTTCGTATAAAAAAATTATCTTTTGATCCAATTGCTCTAAAAATTAATCGACACTATTTTCCCTCTCAATTTTTCATGCTGATTGCATATCCGACCTCAGATTTGCCATCGGAGCATGGGAGGGTGCGTTATGCACATGTCTATCCTCTAGGGATATTTTGGTAATTTTACCGGGTGTTACACTCCAATAGTCATCGAGATTTTGGTTATTGCAGGCATTTCAGAATTAAGGAAGTTAGACGTGCTATTAATAGGATGAGCAGAGGGAGAATGATCGGACCCGATGAAATTTCGGTGGATTTTTGGAAGAGCATGGTCAAGGATAGTATTGAGTGGTTGACTAGGTTGTTTAATGCTATTATGAAGACATCCAAGATGCCCAATGAATGGAGGAGTACAATGGTTCCATTGTACAAAAACAAGGGTGATATTCAAAATTGTAACAACTACAGGGGTATCAAGTTGTTAAGCCACACTATGAAGGTCTGGGAGAGAGTATCTTGAGAAGGCCTATGATAAAGTTCCGAGGGATGTGCTATAGAGACGTCTAGAGGCAAAAGGTGTTCCAATAGCGTATATTAGGGTGATAAAGGATATGTATGACGGAGCCAAAAGTCAGGTGAGAACAGTTGGAGAAGACTCAAAGTATTTTCCTATTGAGACGGGACTTCATCAAGGATCTGTGTTGAGCTCTTTTCTTTTTGCGTTAGTAATGGATGAGCTAACACGATCTATCCAACAGGAGGTGCCCTGGTGTATGCTATTCGTAGATGACATAGTACTGATTGATCATACTCGAGCTAAAGTTAATGATAAATTGGAGGTTTTGAGGCATACTTTGGAATCTAAAGGGTTCAAACTGAGCAGAACCAAAACAGAATACCTGGAGTGCAAATTCAGTATTGCGAGAGATGAAACAGACATTGAAGTGATGTTTGCCAGTCAACCTACTCCAAAGTGAGAAAACTTTAAGTATCTTGGGTCCATCGTCAGATTAGTGGTGATATCGATGATGATGTCACACATCATATTGGGGCAGCATGGACAAAATGGAGGCTTG
>DF358164.1:22623-86824 GCA_000787875.1 Solanum virginianum | reverse complement strand
CAGCTCAATGTTTTTCTGGATACAGTTAAAATGAATATTCTTATTCTCACCTTTACCCCTACGCCCTATTCCTGGTTACTGTTCGGTGAATTTAGTTTATAAGACTTAAGATAGAAAGGCATCCTGATTACTTTAGTTGGCTTTGGAAGATCCTTCAAACTTGCTCAATTTAGTTGATGGATACTTCTTTAAGTTCTGAACTTTCAAGTACTATCGTTGTTCCCTCGATATTCAGTTGCAATTGGTTGCTCTTTTACCATAAGTGAATACTGTTTTATTGCACATTGAAGATTTTGCTACATATCTTTATCTGCAGAGCACTGTTACAATTGCCAACATTCTGGTTGATGACAACCTTTAGTGGATTTTTGGGCTTAGGAATTAGCTTCACATCCATGTGGTTTCTTCATCAAACAAGTGCCACTACTTATAGGTATAGTTCTTTTCATCTGAGTTCGTTACTTCATTTTTCTTTGAGTACTTGGATGTAAACATTTCCCTCTTCGATTATTCTTTGATTTTTCTGATTCTGCAGTCTTGTCGGATCACTAAATAAGATACCTCTCTCTGTTGCTGGTATTCTCCTTTTCCATGTTTCAACAAGTCTGGAGAACTCTGCCAGTATATTCTTTGGTGAGGATTTACTCTTTCTCTTTCCCTTTGTACCTTAATCAATATAACAAAGATTATTATGCCTTAGTTTCAAGTAAGTCGGAGTTGACTATATGAATCCTCACTGTCTATGTCACTTCATTTAAGTTCGTCGATATTCTGTAATCCGCCTCCTTTGTCTAGGCTTGGGAGTTGAGAAAAAAAGTGTGTTGCATTTTGCAGGGCTCTTGGCTGGAGTATTTTTCGCCCGAGCAAAGATGCAGGATAAATCTCAAACTGGATCCTGAAAGTCAAAACTAACACCTTTTCCTTTGTAAATTATGCCTTTACTTGAATTGTATAGCTTGTTGTAAACTTAAACTAGGACATGATCAGTCAATTCAAGAGACAGATCAAAATTTTCCTTCATCAAGGACCTGTCCATTCTGCTACAATCCTCTTTACTGTGGGTGCTGATTTTTGTACTTATTCCAATTGATCATATGATAAAGAGTAGAACCCCATGTCCTAATTTAAGTTTTATGAGTTTGTCAAGGCTCATGTTTATGTATACAGTACAAGAGTGATAAAAATTGTCATCCAAAACAAAAGGGTTAAAATGCCAAAAGTCGCTCTTGCTCCAAAATTGATACTGAAACAATTCAAAAGAAGAGCTATTAACAACATTGTACCTAGTGTCATTTCGCAAGTGAGTCTGAGGAGGATGAGATGTACGCAAACTTTACCTCTCTCTACCTTTGTGGGGTAGGGAGGTTTGCAATAAACAAAAAGAGCTACAAAGGGGGAAAAATGATACATTACAAGATTCTTTGAGGAGTTGATGCATCTTTTTGTTGCCTGGATGTCACAATTACACAGAAAAACAAAGTTTGATGGCAATTAAAGCTTTTCGTGTTGTTCAATGAGTAATATTTTCTATATGCTCCTTCCAGTTTGAAAAAAAAAAATCTCTGTGGTCCTTAAACCAGTATAGTTTTCCAATCAAATGGTGCTGAAGAAACTCCCAATTGCCAACTCTAGTGATTAGTTGTAATCTCAAATATAACTCCTTCATGATTCTTGATAATAAGTCGAGTCCCAGAAACTTCATTTATCTGAAGACCATGCCGAATTGCTTCATTTATGACCATAGCATCCATGCTGCATAGCGAATGACCGTTTAGGTTCACAGGACAAAAATGCTACAGTTGCAAAAAACATGTCAACAGTTCTCAGGATCAACATTTATGAAGTCAAAGTATGGACGCCTAGATTATACACATGCACCACTGCATAGCATTAGTTGAAATAGCAGGAAACATATCAAATGACTCTCCCAACCTATAGTTCCAAGATTTGGTCTAGAAACTCATGGGAGAGGTATCTAAGTAAAAGAATGCACTGAAGCGATTGATTATAGAATCCTATGAATCAAGCACAACATTCAAAATCTAGCAGCCAAAACATAATCATGATCACAATAACCAAGTCAGTGAAGGCCACTTACACTTTTGCTCGTGAAACATACGCCAAAATAAATTTGCATTTGTTCTGGTCACGACCTCTAAGTAGCCTCTCAACAGTATCAAAAAGCAAAGGAACATTTGCCTGCTGAAAACTTAAAGCTTGTCAAGGGATACACTGTTCTTTCTAGACTATGATATCATCCAAATGAGGAAAAAGTAACAAAATCTAAGTCTATATTCAATCATTTGTCAGTTAAGACAATCTAGTTGCTAGTAGGTTTCAAATGGAGATCAGTTGATTTGACAACAGTTTTTTTCCAGGTGCCAAGAAAAGGACAGAGAACCAGAATACTTTTCTGACTTTAAAAGACATTTAAGAAGAGAATGATATTCAGATCTTATAGGCCTGATGAATTGGAATATTCCAAATGTTACTAAAATGAAAGGAGCTAGTTCATTACTGCTAGACATTTCCAGATACATGGTATCCAATTTGAAAGACAATTTCCAACCTCAAACAGGAATGAGTTAGGTCATAATAGGTTTGCAATTGGCATGATGTTTTTAGCGTCAAATGGCATGATGTTTTTAGCGTCAAATTAAGTCAGACATATACAAAGAGAGAACAAATTGAGGCAGCAGGAGATAATTCACTTCGGATATAAATGTCAGCTCCAAGGACTAAATCAAATCCTTCTGGATGCCCCTGTAATATGCAATTCAGCTGATCAGAGTTACCCCATTCCAACTTCTCAGCTTTTAATTCTGCATTGAAGATAAGTTAATGAGACAAGACCTTATTGAAAATGGCATTTACGCAATTGTTCACACACCTGCACAACACATAGAATCATCTGAAGATTCCTGCAGCTTTATGTTTTTCTTCAGAATCTGGAATGAGATAAATATATCAGAGGGTGAACTTGCGACACATTCCTCCAGAAAAATTCAATTACTCAACCTTGCCTTGAGAACTTCATCATTATGATCTGTCATCACTACTTCACGACAGAATCTACTGCAGAGTACTCCAGTTATACCTGTTGATAGGATGCAAGCAACTAATTTCATCTTAAATAAAATAGAAAAAGAGAAATGATAGGGAAAGTAAAATAAAAAGAAGTGCAAATACACATGGTTGCCTGGGGAGAGGATCTATACAGTGTTATTAGCAGTTACAATTCTGATAGTTTAGGAACTTACTTCATGTCTCCCGTCAAAAGAGGCCTTTAAGTTATATAGTCACTCTTAGTTTGCTCATGTTTCACACTTCAATCTTGTCCTTGGTTTATTAAGAAGTTCTCCCTCCCAATAGTCTTTTCCACATATAAAGGTTTATTCTAAATCAACTTATATAGTAATACCGAGTGGAAATATCAAAATATTTGCAAGTATTTGTTGTAATGTTGAACTCAATGAACACCTCAAGACAATTGGCCCCAGACAGTCTTTGAGGTGGAAGCTAGTTCAAGTAAAGCTTTAGGCTTTGAGTAAAGAAGAGGAAGAGGTCCATCACATAGTTCATATCAGAATAAAGGGACAAAAGCTATAATGGTAGAGCCAGATCAGTTATCCACTTTATGACTCCAAAAATGCAGCTGAATTTTCT
The DNA here is from genome assembly GCA_000787875.1 of Solanum virginianum. Classification (NCBI taxonomy): domain Eukaryota; kingdom Viridiplantae; phylum Streptophyta; class Magnoliopsida; order Solanales; family Solanaceae; genus Solanum; species Solanum virginianum. The sequence continues at coordinate 83,158 of DF358164.1, read as the reverse complement.
TATATGTGAACATTTTGTCTTCCGTGTATGTTCCTTATCTCTTTCATCAGAGTGGAATGATCCTTTTGAGGTTGCATATTTGTCATTGATCAAGTGTGTTAATCATGATCTTAAGCAAGCACCTGATATGACCTTATATGTGAACAGTTCCCTTTCTTATATAATTTTGCTATCTTAAACTTCAAAGGAAATAATAGGTGGACATGTTATGCTTCTAGTACTATCTAAGACTCTAAGCGATCTCTTTTTCTTCTGCTTGTATCTCATTAATTTGGACATGGCTATCATGTGATTTCCTCGAGTTTCCTTCTCAGCCAAATAACTTCACACCAGTTAAGAAAACCATCCCCTAGAACATAAAATTAAGAGGACAACAGTTATTTAACATGTAAATATGACCCCTTTCAAGGTGAAATGTTTCTCTTGGTTGGTGTCTAAAGGGGCTTGTCTTACGCAAAGCAACCTTCAAAGAAGGGGTATACAACTTTGCAACAGATGTGTTTTGAGTGAGAGCAGCTTGAGGACAACAGCCATCTCTCTCTTCATTGAGAATTTACTTCTCAGATTTGGGACTGTCTTAATAGTGATGACCAGACAGAAGATGACATAGAAATATAGAAAAATTGATTGTGGTTTCAGAATAATACTAACCAACACCAGAGCCTAGTTCAATGACAGAACATCCTTTGAGCATGTTAGCATTCATTATAAGATAATCATTCAACAGCACTGCCCCAGGCCACACCAACTGTCCTGTCAAATCAAAATCAGCTGTCGAGAAATAGTCAGCCGACAGTTATTATGTTAGGTAATATTAATGCAAGCACGGGGATATCAAAAACTTATTTGAGGATTAAAAGTAAACAAATCAAACTAAAAAAAGCTTTTGGTAAAATTTGTTTTTGCAGTGCTATAAATTCTGCAATTGAATGGGAGAGAGCTAACAAACTATTTGCACACATTCGTCAAATACACATTATCACTGGTATGTTCAAAATACAGATCTGGCACAGCAAGTTCACTTTTAAGCAGATCTTTAGTGCATTTTGAAATATCCACATGAAATACAATTACACATGTCATATCTATTTCACATGGATACCACAAGTTCACTTTTAACCAGATTTTTAGTGCATTTTGAAATATCCACATGAAATAAAATTACACATGTCATATCTAGCTCACATGGATACACTGAGGTAAACAATCCTTGCACCAAACTGAGTAAGCTTCTCAGTGGAATTCTGATTTCTAGAAAGGCTTAGGTTTTCTTTTAGTTAAGGTAAGATAGACCATCTTCTTGTCCTTTGATTCTCAAAGCTCAACTCCAGATCAATTCAAAATCCATCAAGTTCAAGCCAAGAGATCCGGAAGGCTACCTAAATTAAGAGCGACAGCAGAGAAACAAATATTATTTGGAGGGCCAGCAGCACTACAGACCATTCAATGTTGCCTAGATGCAACCACATATCATCTCGGTATTTGAGGAAGTTTGGACAGAGCAAAAGGAACATCGAGTCTTCAGATAAACAAGCATGAGAGAGACAGAGCTATCTATGAAGCTACCATTTCTTTGACTGACTAAGATAAAACAAATCCAACCAACTTCGATACCAAAGTAGGAAAAGGATGCGGCAACAAATAACAACTGTTTTCTCATAGCCTAAGTTGCACAAACTCGTCACTTTTGATGTTGCATCTATGTTAGATTTTCCGAAAATACATTACTAATGGAGAATAAGACATTCACCCATTAACATTTTTGAAGAGTCCGAGCAACATAGCTCATAGTTGTAAGAATTCCTACTCTTAATTAACCCTTCCTACTAGCTACGATAGTGCTAATCCTCATAACATTGGTTTTGATATGTAAAGGACCCCAATTTGGAAGCAACCCCTACCTATGACAGAAAACATAAAATATTTCTTTAAGATCAACCTGATCATTTTGTATGTCACAAAACTTAGCATTCTCTATAATCCCCCCTCCCTTCCCCCTTTGTGCCACACAAGCTTTCCTAACCAAGAAAACGTTAACATTTTCCTCCAGTTCTTTCCATTCTACGATCTCATGTAGTTTAATTTCTTGGAGAATGTTTGGTAGTCCATGTAAACAGAGAAGAACGAGGTTGGTTTTTGTTGCCCAACAAAGGAGTAATGAACCAATATGATTTTTTTACTAGATGTACCACATTCTTTGTAGAAATCTCTTTTTCATTTGAACATGAGTACAGGTAATGGCTCAACAGTTCCTTTTTTCTTTGCTCAGAAATCATGTGGTTCAATTGTATGGGCTTGCCAAGGACAGTTAAATCTAACTGAGCTACGTTATCAGAATTCAACTAACCACAACTGTGAGATATTTCAAAAATGATGTTGCAAAGAAACAAAAGAAGGGCCTCAACTTTAATAAAGGTGAGGAACAGAGAGCCCCCCTAAGAACAGTTAAGTGTCAAAGGATAATCTGTGAGTTTTGCAGAGACAATGATCAACCTCTTCATGACAAATGAAGCTTAAATCCAGAGAAAGCTTAAGCACAACAAAGTTGAGCATCACCTAAGTTTTATCATAATCTCTAAGCCATACTCAGTTCTGTAGGATTGAGTTGCTAAAAGGCCTTCTGACTAGACTTCCCTGGATTGGAAGAATTGATGTTGGAAATCTTGCTCTCCAGACGCCATTCTTTGTCATTGAAATGGTGAAATAGAACCTTAAATAATCTATTAAGTTCACTCGACTAAACTCGGACAACCACTGCCACAGCAGTAGAGAGAGTTCAGTGAACTCAATCATCACTAACATAATTTCGGGCTTACGAACAATATTGCCAACTCTAAGAAGCAGAAAGGTCCTCCACACCAGCAAGTGCCCAAGATCAAGAAATGCAATGAAAGCACCCTCTCCCTATTACCTACAACCTTCAAATATGTATATACAACCAACCTCTACATACAAAGCTTCCGACATATTTCTTTGAAAAACACCCAATTACCCAATAAGCACAAAAAATCAAGATAGTAAATCCCAAGAACCCCACCACCAAACAACACCAATTAGTGTTTTCACAAGCTATTCAAAAAAAAAAAAAAGACTGACTTGAAGAAGATTGGAGGCAGTAAAGCTGAAGAACATGAGACCCAAATGTAAAATCTGTAATCTGGTAGCTGCAGAGAGTGAAGTAAACTCATTTCAGTATACAGAGAGCACAAACTTGTATGTACATGTACATTAAAAAGAAAAGAGAGAGATGCCCACTCATCATTGATGAAGAAAGATTCGTCCAAGCACACAATATCATCATCTTCTTTTTCTTCTCTACTCATGGTTATCTGTATTTTCCTCTTAGCACAGCCGCGCAGTTGCCAATTTTCAGGAAACCCTTTCACTTGAATTTTTGTTTTTGCTTTTTTTTTTTCTCTACTTCTAATTTTTTTAACTACTCACTGAATATTAAATTTGTGAGATAATGCACACAAATTAATAAAAATATTTAAAAATAAAATTTATACCATATTTTTTATTATTGCACTTCGTAAGTTTATAAATATATAGTGTAATTTATCTTCTAGAAAATATAAAAGTTCAATAAATGAAAAGACAAATATGAAAAAAGTTTCAAATATTCACCTTAAACTTTAAACAATTCAATATTTTAAACATTGAAAAAAGTTTCAAAAATTCAATTAATTTGAGACAAAGGGAGTACTGATGTAATGATCTCGGTGTTGTACGACTTCGTGGGAGCTTGAAAATTTTGATTTCGGAATGTTTTGGACCAAGGTGACACTTCAAGGGAGACCCCACGGTCCGTGTGAGGTCACACGACCCGTGAGGTACCCTTGGCCTCAAAAACTTGTGTTGGCCCTTTGTATGAAGTTATAGGTCTTTTGGGACTTCCTATGCTATCTAAAAATTTCCTACCGACTTAAACTCTATTCCTGATATTCAAAATTCACTCCTTATATTTTAAACTCTCTCAAACTCCTCTGAAAGAACTCTTGTGGATTGCAAACTTGGGAATCAAGGAAAATTTATTTCTTCTTCAAATTTCTCTTTGGACTTCTTCATTTGGTGCAGGTATATGAGTTTTGATTCTCGATCCCTTTCAACTAAGAAGACTCAAACTCTTTTCAAGTAATTTTCATGAATTTAAGCTTACTTTAAATATAAGTTTCCATTATTATGATTTATTAAATTTAATTGATGTATAAGCTATGTTTATTTAATGCTTTTAAGTTGATTTAAGCCCTAATATGATAGTCTGCATTGAGATTATGAAGTCATGAAACTGCATGTTCCCTTTTAAAGTTTGATTTGTGCATGAGTGATCTATATTGTGATTTAAATGTGGATTTAACTATGGATTTACTTCAATTTCATATTATATTGTTGATTTTAGATTGAATCTCAATTACCCATGCTATTCTCACATCGTTCATGACATATGCATTCATGAGCATTGGATTTTATGGAAATTATGAAGTGGGTTAAGCCCAATTATGTTTTATGAAATGATTTTAATAAGATTGTGGTAATAACAAGAATGTGATCACATGAATGTCTATTGTTATAGCTCTTTGAGCATTTTGGGTGCTTACATCATTTCGTATATATAAGTGAGTTATTCCTATGCATGAGTATTATGGCTATGAACTATGTTTTGACTTTTGAGCCTAAATGTGCATTGAAAGAATTGGAAATGAATTGCCTCTTTTGAAAGCATGCATATATATGTACGTATATGTATTCTTATAGGATGATGATTTAGCATCGATGAATTGAGGGCTCCCTCTATATCTTTGAACCATGTGCCTAGCACAGGTTATATGAAAATCCCATTCAAAGTGGGGATAAGGAAGGTTGACTCCGAAATGGGGATGCCCATAAGGGAAAAAATGATATAATATGCTATATGTGAAAATCCTATTCGAAATAGGGATGCCCGTAAGGAAGGTTGCTTCATACGAAATAGGGATGCCCGTAAGGTGAAGTATGGTTTACCTTTGGCAAGTAGACTACCTCTTTAACGGTGAGGGGATTTCATTGGGATTCCAAGTAATAGTGTAACACCCCCTAATTCTTTTTACCTAATCTGGAGTAGATGCACAGAGGATGCTGAGAAAAGACTGAGAAAAGCTGCAGAAGAAGATTTATGATGGCCAATTATGACTCATAGAATGGGTCTCGTAAAATCCCCAGATGACTTGGTGAAATTTTCTAAATCTGTGGCCTATATACGAGATGGTATATGACCCGTAAAGTATTTTGCGGCTTGTAGATTGGTTTCGTGAATTGATGGTCCAAATATTAACTTTTTAGTATCTTGAATTACAAGTTAGCAGACGACTCATAGAACATTTTACGACTCATAGAGGAGGTTTCGTAACAAATTCTAGTAACTCAAATTTCAGGACCTCTAGTTTTACGAGAGATCATCTATGACTCGTAGAATGGTCTACGACCCGTAGATGGGGTCTCGTAAACTCAGGCGACAATTTTAATGAGGGGTATTTTTATCCATTCCAATCCCTATCTAATTAAATTCTTGGTTGTTTTAGGCTTGAATAAAGCCTTAAAACAGAATCCTAGGTGTATTATTCATCATTCTTCACCATAAGGATTTCTTGAGAATACTAGAAGAGGGAAAAGAGTAAGAGTTCTTGATTTTAGCACGAAGATCTACTGGAGTTTGATTGTTCCTTCCATCCCCATGTATATAAGGCTTACTAAAGTGTGGATCCACATCCGTTCACACGCCCCTCTCATATACTTGAGTCGAAAACTGGAAAGAGTTGAGATTTGGGAACCCCTATTTTCCTATTACTGAAATTCTTTATTTATTATGAATTTTCCTGATAATGTATGATATACTTGCTGCAGTGCATGGTTTTGATATAATATTAGGATAAAGTTTCACACTTGGTAGCATGAATCCTAAATTGCGTGATTTTGTGAAATTCTATGCATGTATTGAGTTGAGGTTCCGGTTGGGGTTGAATTGATGAGTTGAGAAATTTGAGCATCATAGAGAATGAGAATCATAATGAACATGATTAAAGATACTACCATGACACTTACTTGCATTGCATGATGAGTCAATTTGAGTGAGTTTAAATGACCGTCTGAGTCTAAGTTAAATTTGATTTTCTGCATTGATTGAATGAGTTAATGAGTAACTGAGACGAGTTGAGATGAGGTAACCCAATGACGTCGAGATTTTGATGTGATTGGTGTGATTGATTGAGCATTTGAGGATTGAGTTGATAGATGAGTTGAGCATGTTTTAGTCTTGGGAAGAGTATTAAGCACTGAGTTAGGAGCGAGTAAATAACTACTTTAACCCACCGAACTACGTTGCCAGTGTAAGATAATCGTACAACACGTTCTGGCGACTCTTGTCCCAAAAGTGGATATTTACTTTGGATCCATGAGAGAGAGTTGATCGCCCTTTTCCATGGCAAGTTTAGGGTGGGCGTGGCAATGAAGTCGCTTTCATTGTGCATCACCACACTAAAGGTGATGGAATTGGATGCCGGTTAAGAGAAACTCCTAAGCAACATTGTTTGAGCATGATATTTTAAATTGAGCTTATTTCTACTAAGCACATTTTAAAAGCATGATTTACTTTTAAACTTGCATGTGATGAGTTGAATATGAGTTGTTGAGTCGAGGTGAGTGAGTTGAGATTTACTTTTTTGAGCTATTTACATACCAATATATTCTATGTATTGATATCCATTTGGGCCTACATCATTTGATGATACAGATACAGGTGGTAGAGAACTTCAGCCCGCGCATCGTTGAGGTCTGGATCAGTACACTCTCAGAGTTGGTGAGCCCTGCTTGCTTTCCAGAGGAGCCCTTTTTCTTCTTATTTTCATTGAGTACTTTATTTTCTTTGATTTGAGGTGTCCATGGCCTGTCATGGCACCATCTAGATTATTGAGTAGAGGCTTCATAGACACTGAGTAGAGAATATTATTGAGTATGTTGTATTATTAGTTGAGTTATATTTTATCTGTATTATGCCTTTTCTTTTGAGTTATTCTTTTGCTGCTGAGTTGATGATGTGATGATAAGGACAAGTGGTTCTCTTGGGGAATCAACAATGGTTCTTCAAGTGTCGGCCACGCAAAGTGTACCCTCTCGGGGTATAAAAAACTTGGTATCAAAGCATAGAGTTCAAGTGTCTTAGGGAGTCTATGAAGCTATGTCTAGTAGAGTCTTGTTTATGAGTATGTTGTGCACCACACTTCATAAGTAGGAGGCTATAGGACATTAGGAACTATTACACTTTCTTGTGATCATCTTGATTTGTGCCATTTACATGTATTCATTCCATATTTCAATTGTACCACCCCTTGACTACACTGAGGTAGTAAAGTTAAGATATTGTACCAGTGAAAACTCTATCAGCGCTTTCTTCTAACTCGTGCATTACGCGCTTGCTCCTAAACCCACTGTGACCTAGAGAAATGCTTCAACTAGCAATGCTGAGAACCCTACTTCAAAGGTGCCTCCCCAGATGGAAACGAGGGGCCGAGGTTGACCAGCCAGAACTATTGGTGTTTCTGTGACACCTACTACTCCACCTGCTCCTACCATAGAGGCCAACTTCAGAGGAGCTATCACTATGCTCACCTAGTTGGTAGCTACCCAAAGCGGGAACTAGGGTTCATGGACTCCTAGTTCTAGCTTTCATGAGCCAACAGTTGCCTCCAAACTTAGAGACTTTCTCAGAATGAACCCACTTGTCTACACTAGGTCCAAGGTTGAGGAGGATCCTCAGAATTTCATTAATGAGACATGGAAGGTGTTGAAAACTATGCATGCAATCGAGACTGAGGAAGTCGAGCTTGTTGCCTATCAGCTCAAGGATATGGCTAACATTTGGTACAATAAGTGGGAAGAGAGTCGAGGTGAGGATGCTAAGACCACTGCTTGGGAGGGGTTCGAGAGTGCCTTTCTTGATAATTTCTTTCCTCAGGAGTTGAGAGAGGCAAAGGTTAAAGAGTTCATGAATCTGAAATAAAAGGGGCTGACTGTTAAAGAGTACAACCTAAAATTCATCTATTTTCCTGGATATGAGAGCGAGGATGAGGAAATTCGTATCTAGGTTGGTTAGATATGTGAAGAAAGAGTGCAAGGCAGCGTTGTTGATCCTAAGTATGAATATCTCTATAATGTTGGTTTATGCCCAGCAAACTGAGGAGGATAAGAAGAAGGACAAAAAGGAGCATCTGAGTAAGAAGGACAAGTCAGCAGGGCCTGAGCCCAGCTAGACCAAGTAGAGCAAATAATATAAGTCCTCTAGCTATGCACCATCTTTAACCATTGCATCAGCCTCGAGCCACATATATAATTAGAGGCCCCAAGGTTATCCCAAACTTTAGGGCACAGGGCGTACAGTCTCAAGGTAGTATGACTCTTGGCTCTAAAGAAAATCCACCTTATGGGAAATGTGGCAGGATACATCTGGGAGAATGTAAGAAGGAGGGAATGGTTGCTACAAGTATGGCCAACAGGGCCATTTTCAGAGAGAGTATCTGATGTTGGGCAACAAAGCCCAATCCTCTACCATAATACCACTAGCAAGGGGTAACCAGAAAGGTGTGGCACCAGGGGCAGGAGATGGGACAAACTGTCTGTATGTGATGGGGAACCGACAGGACCAAGAGTTTGTACCAGATGTGTGATGGGTATGCTTTGAGTTTTTACCTTTCCTTGTTATACTTTACTTGATTCTGTGTGCGACTTGTTTTTTATGACGCCATATGTAGTTGGTAGATGTGAGATCCTTCTTGAGTGTTTGCTTGAACCATTTTCTATTTCTACTCCTGTTGGTGAGTCTATTCGAGCCAAGAGAATCTATAGAGATTATGTGGTGTCCATCTATCACAGGGATACTCTTGCCGATTTGATTAAGTTAGAGATGGTCGATTTTGATATGATCCTTTGTATGGACTAGCTTCACACCTGCTATGCCTCTATTGATTGCAGAACTCAAACTGTCAAATTTTAGTTTTCAAATGCGTCGGTCATTGAGTGGAAGGGAGATTCTACTGCGCCAAATGGTAAGTTATTTATTACCTCAAGGCCCGAAGACTGATCTCTATGGGATGTATCTACCACTTCGTATGAGTCAAATATGACAATGTTGAGCCCCCTTCTCTTGGGTCTGTCTTAATTATGAGTGAGTTTCTTGATGTATTTCCTAAGGATCTGCTCGGAGTCCCTTCTGATAGGGAGATCGACTTCGGAATGGATGTTCTTCTTGACACCCAGCGTATTTCTATTCCATCCTTTAGGATGGCCCCTGCGGAGTTGAAAAAGTTGAAGGAGCAGCTGAGCACTTGCTAGAGAAAGGATTCATAAGGCTGAGGATCTCTTTGTGGGGTGCTTCAGTCTTGTTCATGCGAAAGAAGGATGGTACCCTGAGACTGTGTATTGACTACCATTAGTTGAATAAGGTCACAATCAAGAATAAGTATTCCTTTCCAAGGATTAATGACTTGTTAGACCAACTTTAAGGTGCCACTATTTTCTCTTAGATAGACCTTAGATCAGGCTATCGCCAATTGAAAGTGAGAGAATGTGACATCCCGAAGATGGCTTTTCGAACATGATATGGTCACTATGAGTTCTTAGTGAGGTTTTTTGGGTTAAAAAATGCACCTGCAACCTTTATGGACCTAATGAATAGAGTATTTAGACAATATCTTGACATGTTCGTGATCGTGTTCATCAATGATATTCTGGTGTATTCCAAGGATAAGAAGGAGCATGCCAATCATCTCAGAATCGGTTTGCAGACGCTTAGAGATAATAAGTTATATGCAAATTTTTTGAAGTGTGCATTTTGGCTCAAATTCGTGGCTTTCTTGGGCCATGTGATTTCTGGAGATGGAATTCGAGTGGATACTCAAAAGATCGAGATGGTTAAGAAGAATTGGCCAAGACCAACCTCACTGACCGAGATAAGGAGTTTTTTTGGATTGGCTGGCTATTATTAGAGGTTTGTTAATGGGTTTTTTTCCCTATCTGCACCATTGACTAAACTGACTCAGAAGAAGGTCAAGTTTCAATGGTTGGACAAGTGGGAGAGAAGTTTCCAGAAGTTGAAGACGAGGTTGACTACCGCACCAGTATTTACTTTGCCTAATAGGACAGATGGATTTGTCATCTACTGTGATGCTTCGAGAGTGGGAGTGGGATGTGTGTTGATGCAGAGGGGGAGGGTTGTTGCATAGACTTCTAGATAGGTTAAGGTGCATGAAAAGAACTATCCCACTCATATCTTGGAGTTAGCAGTAGTGGTGTTTGCTCTCAAACTATAGTGCCACTATTTATATGGAGCACATGTTGATGTATTCACAGACCACAAGGCCTTTCTTGATAATTTGTTTGCTCTCAAACTATAGTGCCACTATTTATATGGAGCACATGTTGATGTATTCACAGACCACAAGAGCCTGCAATACATCTTTACACAGAAGGAGCTTAACTTGAGACAGAGGAGGTGGCTTGAGTTGCTCAAAGACCATGACATAATCATCCTCTACCACCCAGGTAAAGCTAATCTGGTTACTGATGTTATTAGCAGGTTATCTATGTAGAACACCACCTATGTGGAGGAAAAAAAGAGGGAGTTAGCAAAGGAGATTCATAGACTGGCTCGATTGGGGGTCCAATTAGATGAATTAGGCAAAGGAGGAGTTCTTATGGATAATGGGTCTGCATCATCTCTAGTAGTGGAGGTGAAGGAGAAACAAGATCAAGATCTTGTTTTATTACAATTGAAGGATGATGTACATAAGCATAAGGTGATGGCTTTCGCCAAAGGGGGAGATGGGGTATTGAGGTATCAAAGTAGACTATGTGTTCCAAATATTGATGATGTTCAAGGGAAGATTAGGGCAGAGGCCCACAGTTCCAGATATTCCATCCATCTAGGGCCTACCAAGATGTACCATGACTTGAGAGAAGTCTATTAGTGGAGTGGAATGAAGAAAGATATTGTTGAGTTCATTTATAAGTGCTCGAATTGCCAACAAGTTAAAGTTGAGCACCAAAGGCCACGTGGCGTAGCTCAGAATTTTAAGATTCCAGAGTGAAAATGGGAGATGATTAATATGGACTTTCTCACCAGCTTACTGAGGTCTCATAGACAACATGATTTAATTTGGGTGATAGCTGATTGGATGAAAAAATTTGCACACTTCTTGGCAGTCAAGATGATCGACACCACGGAGGATTACGCCAGACCATGCATAAGGGAGATTGTTAGACTATATGGAGTCTCGTTTTCCACCATCTCAGATAGAGGAGCTTAGTTTACTCCTTAGTTTTAGAGATTATTTTAGAAGGGCTTGGGTACGAACACCTTAGCACTGTTTTTCACCCGCAGACGGATGGCCAAGCAGAGCGAACTATTCAGACGTTGGAGGATATGTTGAGGGTCTATGCCATTGACTTTAAAGGTAATTGGGATGACCAATTGCCTTTAATAGAGTTTCTTACAACAATAGCTTTCGTTCGAGCATTCAGATGGACCCATATGAGGCACTCCATGGGAGGAGGTGTAGGTCCCGGATTGGATGGTTTGATGTAAGTGAAGTAGAGTTGATTGGGACAGACTTGGTTCATCATACTATGGAGAAGGTGAAGATTATTCGAGAAAGGTTGAGGACTGCACAGAGTCGGCAAAAATCCTATACAGATGTTAGAAGAAGAGACTTAGAGTTTGAGGTCAATGATTGGGTATATTTGAAAGTGTCGCCCATGAAAGGTGTGATGAGGTTCAGAAAGAAGGGAAAGTTGAGTTTGACATACAATGGCCCCTATCAAATCATAAGGAGAGTGGACAATGTGGCTTATGATTTAAAGTTACCAGCAGAATTAGCGGCCATCCACCTAGTCTTCCATATTTCTATGCTCAAGAAGTGTTTGGGAGATCCACAGTTGGTAGTGTCTGTCAAGAGTATTGGAGTGAAAGACAATCTGAGTTATAAGGAGATTTCTGTCCAAATCCTTGATTGCCAGTTTCACAAGTTAAGAACCAAAGAGATTGCATCTATCAAAGCATTATGGAGGAACCAATTTATAGAAGAAGCTATTTGGGAGGTGGAAGAGGATATGAAGGCCAAATACCCTCATTTATTCCTATTTGCTGATGATGAGAGAGTTGATGGTAATGATTTTCTCTTTAAACTTTCGAATCCATGGTAATGATTTCTCTCTAAACTTTTGAATCCCTATTCCTTGAGTTCTCTTTCATTCTCAGTATGGTAGACGATAGAGCTCTACAGTTTGAGTGAGGATTGATGTGTTGTCTTGACTATTTGATTGCTTTACTTGCTGAATTTCATGATTTATTGATTGTATGGATGAGATGAGGGCTGGTTGAATGTTAGAGTCCATAGAAAGATTCTTGCCTTGACTTAAATCCCTAGATTTCTCATCATTCGAGGACGAATGATCCCAAGGGATAGATAATGTAACACCCCCATTTTTTTTACCTATTCTGGAGTAGATGCACAGAGGATGCTGAGAAAAGATTGAGAAAAACTACAAAAAAAGGTTTATGAGGGCCATGTAGGATTGTAGACAGGTTTACAACTCGTAGAATGGGTCTCATAAAACCCCCAGATGACTTGGTGAAATTTTTTAAGTTTGAGGCCTATATATGAGATGGTATATGACCCATAAAGTATTTCACGGCTCGTAGATTGGTTTTGTGAATTGATGGTCCAAACATCAACTTTTCAGTATCTTGAATTACGAGTTAGCAGACACTCATAGAATATTTTACGACTTGTATAAGAGGTTACATGACAAATTTCAATAACTTAAATTTTAAGACCTCTAGTTTAGAGAGGTCATATTTGACTCATAGAATGGTCTATGACCCGTAGACGGGGTCTCATAGACTTAGGCAACAATTTTATTGTGGGGTATTTTTATCTATTTCAATTCCTATTTAATTAAATCCTTGGTCATTTTAAGCTTGAATAAAGCTTTAAAACAAAACCCTAGGTGTACTATTCACTATTCTTCACCATAAGAGTTTCTTGAGAATACTAAAAGAGGGAGAAGAGCAACAGTTCTTGATTTTAGCATGACGATCTACTGGAGTTTAATTTTTCCTTCCATCCTCAGGTACGTAAGACTTACTAAAGTATGGAACCACATCTGTTTACACGCCCCTCTCATCTACTTGAGTCAAAAATTAGAAAGAGTTGAGATTTGGGAAACCCTGTTTTCATATTACTGAAATTCTTTATTTATTATGAATTTTCCTGATAATATATGAGGTACTTGCTGCATTGCATGGTTTTGATATGATATTGGGGGTAAAGTTCCACACTTGGTAGCATGAACCCTAAATTGCATAATTCTATAAAATTTTATGCATGTATTGAGTTGAGGTTGAATTGATGAGTTGAGAAATTTTAGCATCATCGAACATGAGAAGCACAATGAATATGATTAATTATACTACCATGAAACTTTTGACTAACTATACTACCATTAAACTTACTTGAATTACATGATAAGTCAATTTGAGTGAGTTTAAATGACCGTCTGAGTCTGAGTTGAATTTGATTTTTTGCATTGATTGAATGAGTTAATGAGTAATTGAGACAAGTTGAGATGAGGTAACCCAATGAGGTTGAGATTTTGATGTGATTGGTGTGATTGATTGCGCATTTGAGGATTGAGTTGATTGATTGAGTTGAGCATGTTTTAGTTTTGGAAGGAGTATTAAGCATCAAGTTAGGAGTGAGTAAATAACTACTTTAACCCACAAAACTATGTCATCAATGTAGGATAGTCGTACAACACGTTCTGGCGACTCTTGTACCAAAAATGGACATTTACTTTGGATCCATGAGAGAGAGTTTATCGCCTTTTTCCATGGCAAGTTTAGGCGTGCGTGGCAACGAAGTCGCCTTTGTTGTGCCTCACTAAACTAATGGTGATGGGATTAGATATTGGTTAAGAGAAACTCCTAAGTGTCACATTGATTGAGCATGATATTTTAAACTGAGCTTATTTCTAATGAGCATATTTTAAAAGCATGATTTACTTTTAAACTTGCATGTGATGAGTTGAACATGAGTTGTTGAGTCAAGGTGAGTGAGTTGAGCTTTACTTTCTTGAGCTATTTTACATACCAGTATATTCCATGTACTGACGTGTAGTGTCTGTCAAGAGTATTGGAGTGAAAGTTGAGCTTTACTTTCTTGAGCTATTTTACATACCAGTATATTCCATGTACTGACGTCTATTTGGGCCTGTATCATTGTATGATGCAGATACAGGTGGTAGAGGACTTCAACCCGCGCATCGTTGAGGTCCGAATTAGTATACTCTCAGAGTTGGTGAGCCCTCCTTGCTTTCTAAAGGAGCCCTTTTTCTTCTTATTTTCATTGAGAACTTTATTTTCTTTGATTTGAGGTGTCCATGGCCTGTCATGGTACTATCTAAATTGTTGAATAGAGGCTTCATAGACACTGAATAGTGAATATTATTAAGTATTTTGTATTCCAAACATATTCATTGGAAACTATGAGTTAGTTGAGTTATATTTTATCCATATTATGCCTTTCCTTTTAAGTTATTCTTTCGTTGCTGAGTTGATGATGTGACGATGAGGCCAGGTGATTCTCTTAGGGAATCAATAATTATTCTTCAAGTGCCAGCCACGCCAAGCGTACCCTCTCGGGGAGTGACAAATAGCTCGCTTGGTCTTACTCTTGTCGGTTGAGGTCACATATGAGGGCCATGTAGGATTGTAGACAGGTCTTGGTCTTACTCTTGTCGGTTGAGGTCACATCCCAACTATATATGAGCATTGCATTTCATGCATCACTAGTTTCATGGCATATTGTATACTACTCTCTTGATATATGATCTTTTCTATATTATGTGTCATTGTAATCTAATATTGGAGTGTAGGTTTAGTAAGACATATGCATTGCATCCCGCATGCTTAGTACATTGAAACTTACTTACACATACTTTTGCCTACATGATCTCACGATGTTGAGACCAAGGAGTACGTTCATCCATCGTACGATGTTTAGTTCGATGACCCGTAGACGGGGTCTCATAGACTTAGGCAACAATTTTATTGTGGGGTATTTTTATCTATTTCAATTCCTATTTAATTAAATCCTTGGTCATTTTAAGCTTGAATAAAGTGAGTCCTATCTTCCAAGGACAAATCACTCTACCTATGGTATTTTTATCTATTTTACTTACTTTGAGGGTGAGCCCGGGGTATGTCTTGGGCCCTGACCTATCTTCTGTTTAGAGGCATTGTTGGATATCTTGTAAACTCCTTTATGATTTTATGCTATGTGATATGGTTGGGGGTTATGTTATGACTTGGTTACATATTGGATATCGTATGTGATTTGGCTATGAGTTTTATGACTTGATTACATGATATGATGAGAAAGATCCTAAGTCTCGAATTGTTCCCATAGCGTGAGTCATACTTATCCCCTAGTCTTATGTGCTACGTATTATGTGAATCCATGTAAATTCCTTTCTTTGTGATATCCCTATAGCGTGAGTCCTACTTTTTTGTCCCTTAGAACTATGTGTTTACTATTTGAATACGCTTTCGAATTGATAATGTGAATTTGGATACTTTGAGGCTTATTTGGGAACTCTCGGGTTTTCATTCGCCATATCACTCCTAGACCCTAAGTCTGGGTCATGACAGAGATGATATCAGAGCACTAAGTTTGTAAATAATCCTTGGAGTCCAACATGCCACGTCAAGTAGAGTCCTATTCATGAGTGTGAAGTGCACCATGCTTATGAGTGGGAGGCTACAAAGGCATTCTAGGAATTGTGTCACTTTTTCATGCCTTATGTTGTGCTATGGTTCGTATATTTGGTTTCTTTATCTTGATGGTGTCCTTACCCCATTACAGAGGATGCCTCGAGGAAGAGCTTCTAGACCAGCCATGGCCAATGAGGGTCAGGCACCTCAAGGGCCTATAGATGAGCCTATCTCTAATGGTGAATTCCGTATGGCCTTTGCTATGATTGACCAGGTGGTGACGTCTCAAACTAGGCAAACTAATCTTCCACAGGATCCCACTCTAGCTTCTAGGGTGAGGGATTTCACCCGGATGAATCCTCTTGAGTTTTATGGGTCAAAGGCTGATGAGGATGCTCTGGAGTTTATTGATGAGCTCACTAAGGCGTTGAATGTTACGAGTGTCACTTCGGAGGAGAAAGAGGAATTGGCTGCCTACCAGTTGAAGGAGGTGGCCCAGGTATGTACACCCAATGGTCTATGGAGAGGGTTTGTGGTAATGTTATCAATTGGGAGGAGTTCAAGCTTGCCTTTCTGGAGTGTTTCTTCCCACTTGAGCTTAGAGAAGCCAAGATGACTGAATTTATCAACCTTAAGCAAGGGAACATGAGTGTGAGGGACTATGCCCTCAAATTTACTTAGCTCTCCAAGTATGCTCCAACACTTGTGGTTGATTCTCATGCAAGAATGCACAAGTTCATTCTAGTATCTCTGACTTGCTTGTGAAAAAATGTCGTACAACCATACTCATATGAGATATAGATATTTCTAAACTCATGGTATATGCCAAGCAGATCGAAGGGGAGAAACTTGAGGAGAGGAGAGAACATGATCTTTAGAGGGTCCATTTTGATGGTGGGTTCTCCGGTTCTCAAGGTGGTGGTTTTGGTCGCTTCCAATAGGGCCAAGGTTCTAGTGTTCAGGTCACTAATGCTAGAGTGCCTCTTCCTAGGGAACCGGTTAGTGGTAGACTAGGGTATCCTCCACGTGACAAGTGCGGGAAGCCCCACACAGGTATTTTTTGGAAAATTTAGGTGCTTGATTTGGGTGTGGTGATAAGAACCACAAGGGTGCTGATTGTCCTAAAAATGTTTAGAGGGGCCAAGGTCAAGTGGCTCAGGGTGGTCAAGGCTAGCAAAGAGCTCCTCAAGGTGTTGCCCCAAGGAACAACATGTTTTATGCTCTTCATGCACTTCGGGAAGTTGAGAAGGCTCAGGATGTTGTGACTGGTACTTTAAAAATCTTTGATTTTGATGATTATGCTTTGCTTGACTAGGGTGCAAACTTGTCTTTTATGACTCCTCTGTTAGCTATTAAGTTTGGTTTGAGTCCTGAAATCTTGAGGGGCCCCTTTTCAGTTTATACTCTCGTGGGTGATATTGTTGCTCACAGGGTTTAACGTGGTTGTCCTATTTCTGTATTACATAAAATCTTTTCGTGTTATTATGTGAAACTTGAGATGTTTGATTTTGATGTGATTCTTAGGATGGATTGGTTGCATGCATCGTATGCCTTTATAGATTGTAGAACCCGAAAGGTCAAGTTCCAACCTCCCGGTGAGCCCATTCTTAAATGGAAGGGTAGTGACACCGTTATTATGGGTAGTTTTATTTCCTGGTTTATGGTTTGGGGTTTAGGTGTGATCTGTACGGGGTGTGTTTATCATATTGTGAGGGTCTAAGGATGTGGTGTGTGAGTCACCTACTCTTGAGTCAGTTTTGGTGGTGCATGAGTTTCTGGATGTGTTTCCTGATGACTTGCTTGGTATTCCTCCCGAAAGGGAAGTAGATTTTGGTATAGATCTTCTCCCGGATACTCAACCTATCTCTATTCCTCCTTATTGTATGGCATCTAGCTGAGTTGAAGGAGTTGAATGATCAGTTGAAGGATTTGTTGGAGAAGGGTTTCATTAGGCCAATTATATGTCCTTGGGGTGCTCTGGTAGTTATTTGTATGGATGAAAGATGGATCTCTTCGGATGTGCATTGGTTATTGTCAATTGAATAAGGTGACCATTAAGAATGAGTATTTGTTGCCTTGGATCGATGACTTGTTTGATCAACTTCAAGGGGCTATCCACTTCTCAAAGATTGACCTCTTTTCTGGTTATCATCAGTTGAAGGTTAGGGAGTGTGATATTCCTAGGATGGCTTTTTGGACTAGGTATGTTCACTTTGAATTTGTGGTGATGTCATTTGGTTTAACTAATTCTCCGACCATGTTTATGTATCTTATGAGTCGGGTGTTCAAGCCGTTCCTTGATAGTTTTGTGGTTGTCTTCATTGATGATATTCTCATTTATTCCCAAAGTGAGCAAGAGCATATGGATCATTTGAGGTTTGTTCTTTAAACTTTGAGGGAGAAGAAGTTGTATGCTAAGTTTAGCAAATGTGAGTTTTGGTTGGGTAAAGTAGTTTTTCTTGGTCATGTGGTATTCAATGATGGTATTAAGGTTGATCCGAAGAAGACTGAGGTTGTGAATAATTGGCCTAGACCGTTGACTCCTTTGGATATTCTGAAGTTTTCTTGGGTTGGCTGGCTATTATTGGAGGTTTGTTTGAATGGTTCTCATCTATTGCATCTTTGTTGACTATGTTGACCTAAAAGAAGGTTAAGTTTGTGTGGTCGTATGAATGTGAGAAGAAGTTTTTAGACTTTGAAGGATCGACTTACATTGGCTCCTGTTTTGACTTTACCAAATGGTTTGGATGGGTTTGTGGTGTATTGTGATGCTTCTCGGATTAGGTTTGGGTTGTGTACTTATGCAACATGGTAGGGTGATAGCTTATGCATTAAGGCAATTGAAAGTGCATGAGTGTAATTACCTGACTCATGATCTTGAGTTAGTGGCGGTGGTGTTTGCTTTGAAGATTTGGAGACACTATTTGTATGGGGTGTATGTTGATGTTTTCACCGATCACAAGAGTTTTCCCTATGTTTTCACTTAAAGGGATCTTAACTTGAGGCAAAGGATATAGTTGTGGCTCCTTAAGGACTATGATATGAGTGTTTAATATCATCCCGGCAAGTCAATGTTTTTAGGCGATGCTCTTAGTAGGCTATCTATGGGAAGTGTGGTTCATGTTGATGAAGGGAAGAAAGAGTTGGCAAGAGATGTTCACCGTTTGGATAGGTTGGATGTTAGGTTGACGACTCTAGTGATGGTTGTATTTATGTTCAAAATGGGGCCAAATCATCGGTGATTGTTGATGTAAAGTCTAAGCAAGATTTAGATTCGTCATTGGTTGAGTTGAAGAAATTGGTCACCGGAAAGAAGATAGCGATTTACTCCCAAGGGGGAGATGGTGTACTTTGGTATCATGATCGGTTATGTGTTTCGGACATGGATGATCTTAGTAAGGTGATCATGAATGAAGCCCATAACTCCCATTATTCTATTCATCTCGGTTCTACTAAGATGTATCAGGATTTGAGGAAGGTGTATTGGTGGCATGGTATGAAGAAAGGTATAGCCAAGTTCTTATCCGAATGCCCTTATTTTGAACAAGTGAAGGTAGAGCACCAAAATCCTTGTAGTTTGACTCAAAACATTAAGATTCCTACTTGGAAGTAGGAGGATATGAACATGGATTTTGTGGGTGGGTTACCCAGACTCAAAGGCAATTTGACCCCATTTGGGTTATCCTTAACCAAATGACTAAGTCAACTAACTTCCTACAGGTCAAAACTACTTTTGCTGCGGAAGATTATGCAAGGTTATACATCCAAGAGTTGGTGAGATAGCATGGTGTGCCTAGTTCTATCATATCTAATCGTGGTACCTAATTTACTTCTCACTTTTGGAGGTCATTTCAAAAAGAGCTTGGTACTAAGGTGAAGTTGAGCATCGCCTTTCATCTTCAAGCCGATGGATAAGCCAAAAGGATAATCCAAACCTTGGAGAACATTTTGAGGGCTTGTGTATTAGAGTTCAAGGGTAATTGGGATAACCATCTTCCACTCATCGAGTTTGCCTATAATAATAGCTTCCATGCTAGCATTGGTATGGCTCCATTTGAGGCCATGTATGGTAGGAGGTGTAGGTTTCTGGTGGGATGGCTTGAGTACGGAGAAATGGATTTAGTTGGCCCAAATTTGGTGTTGTAGGCTATGGAAAAAGTCAAGTTGATTAGGGAGAAGTTGAAGACGGCCCAAAGTCGCCAAAAGTCCTATTCAGATATTAGGAAGAGGGATCTTGAGTTTCGCATTGGAGATTGGGTGTATGTGAAGGTCTCACCTATGATGGGAGGGATCTCGAGAGATATTAAGAGGAGGGACCTTGAGTTTCATGTTTGTGATTGGGTATATATGAAGGGTATGATGCATTTTTCTAAGAAAGGCAAGCTAAGTCCTCGGTATGTAGGCCTTTATGAGATTGTGGAGTGAATTGGGAATGTGGCTTATAGGTTGGAGTTTCCTTTGGATTTGAGCTCTATCCACCTGGTCTTCCATTTGCCTATGTTGGGGAAATTGGTTGGTGATCCTAGTACTATTGTGCCTTTTGAAGGTTTTGAGGTTGAGGAGAGCATATCTTATGAGGAAATTCTAGTGGAGATTTTGGATAGGCAAGTGAAGCAGTTTTGTAACAAGGATGTGGCTTTAGTTAGGGTGCTTTGGAGAAATCAACATGGGAAGAGTGCTACATGAAAGATGGAGTTGGATATGATGAAACGATATCCCCATAGTTTCAAATCTACTCAAGCTTAAGGTATTAGGTTCTTCCTTTTCCAAGTGGTCCTAATTCCTTCACTCTTGAGTTTCATGACATGACATGCATACATGTGCAGCAAAATAATATTCATGATGTTTTAAATGATTTGAATATGTTTTAACATGAGTTTTAATTACTTTATGACTTTCAAGTGATAAAAATACATTGTATCTTGTGTTTAGATATTTCATGTTCTGCGTCAAGCCTTTCAAGCCTTGTTTTAGCATATTGGGGAACAAATGTTCCCAAGGGGGAGAAGATGTAAGGACTCGAATGTTGTATGACCTCATTGGAGCTTGGAAATTTTGGTTTCGGGAAGTATTGGACCAAGGTAATGCTCCTTGGGAGCTCTCACGGTCCGTGTGAGCCTCCATGAAGTGGCACTTAGCCTTGTGATGGTGTTTGACTCTTAAATGTGGAGTTTCAAACTAAGGCACACCACACAAGGACCCCTCATGGCCCGTGTGACACTTCTTGGACAGTGTGGTGACCCTTGTTTAAAAATTCACAGTTTTGGGGCCAAGTAAAGTCACACGGCCCATGTAAGGTGAATGGACAATGAGGCCTCATGTATGACTTCCGGAGTGAAATTATACTAAGCGTTAAATCACCGTCTCGGAACTTTATCGTGAGAAGTTTTCTAAGGAGGGGAAACGGATAGGTACATGGCCCGTGTGGCTTTACATGGCTCGTGTGGCTCCCCATATAGATAATTTTGTCAAATTTTTCTAAGTATGGGATTATTGTTTTGAATCTTCATCAAGCATAATTTTTTAAAGTGTCAGCTCACGGACAAGTATACAGTCTGTATGATATATCACAGACCATATAACATCTCTTGAAGTGACAACATTCAATTTTTAAACTTATTTCATTAATGACATTTTCAAAATTACGATTTATTCTAAGGGTCTCTTTTGACTTCCTATGTTGCATAAAGGCTTCCTAATGACCTAAACTCTACTCCTAACATTCAAATTCATTCCTCGCATTTGAAAATTCTCTCAAGTCTCTTTCAAAGAACTCTTGTGGGTCTTAAGCTTAGCGATCAATGAAGGGCTCTTCCTTCACCAAATTTCTTCTTGAATCTTCTTCATTATCTAAGATATATGGGTTTGATTATTGGTTCCTTTCAAACAAGAAGACCCAAACTCTTTTCAAGTGATTTTCATGAATTTCAGCTTACTTTAAATATGGATTTCTAGTATTATGATTTACTAAATTCAATTGATGTATGGGCTATGCTTTTATTGACCATTTTAAGTTAATTTAAGACCTAATATAATAGTTTGCATTGACGTTCTGGAGTCCTGAAATTGCATGTCCCCTTTAAAGCTTGATTGTGCATGGGTAATTTATGTTATAATTTAAATGTGAATTTGACTTATGTTTTTTACTTGAATTTCATAACGTACGATTGATGTAAATTTAAATCCCTACTACCCGTGCTATTCTTATCTCATTCATGGCATATGCATACATGACTATTGATTTTTATAAAGTTTATTAAGGGGTTCAAGACCCAACTATGTTCATGTATATGTTTTTGAGAAGATTATGGCTATGACAAATGTGATCACATATATGTCTATGGTTATAGGTCAAGGAGCAATTATGGATGGTTACACCACTATGTGTAAGGGAGCATCGATTGAGGTTTGAGGCAGGGTAGGCTATCCCCAAGAGTCCATACTCATCTCTCAAGAAGGTGCCCTAGAGTAAACGATTTGAAAATCCTACATCACTTTTACAAGCATGTATATATATGTATTCTAGTGGGATGATGACCTAGCACTGGTGGATTCGAGGCAGAGTGGTCTATCCCCAAAGGTCCATACTCTTTTCCTTAAACTAGGTGCCTACCATAGATATATGTTTATGCCCCAAGGGGGAAAGGAATGTTAATGATCTATCTTTGGCAAGTGGGTCACCTCTTATCCATTGTGGGGAGACAATAGGGTTCCAAGGCACAGCTCACTTGGTCTCCTGTCAGTTATGATCCCATCCTCAATATATGTATAAAGTACTTTAACATTCATGCATCATGTATCTCATAGCATACTGATATATTGTTCTCTTGATATACGATTCTTTCTATATAAGTGCCCTTCTCATCTAACATTGAATGTACATTTGATAAGTCATATGCATTGCATGCCCTCATACTTAGTACATTCAAATATACTAACACATATTTTTTCATACATGATCCAACCATGTACGGACCGATGAGTACGTTCATCCTCCAAACGATGTCGATCTTGTATCTTGATATTAGCTTATTGTGGTGAGTGCTATCTTCCAAGGACAACCCACCTTTCCTCTACCCACGGTGCTTGTTTTATATTATTTACTTCGAGGGTGATCCCAGGACATGTCTTAGCCCATTCTTATCTTATAATTAAAGGCATTGTTGGACATCTTATAGACCTCCTTATTCTTATGTGCTAAGTGTTTTATTTGGAGAATTATGTTGTGGATATGGCTATGTGATTATGGTTTTATTATGAGCTTTTGTTATAGATTCATGTTATGTTGTGAAAGATCCTAAGTCCTGTATTTCTCCCCATAGAGTGAGTCATACTTACACGCCCATTAGTCCTGTATTTCTCCCCATAGAGTGAGTCATACTTACCCGCCCCTTAGTCCTATATGCTATGTGCTATGTGCTCTATGAATCCATGTTAATCCCTATTTGCATGATATCCCCATAGCGTGACTCCTACTTTCCCTTCCCTTAGAATTATTTATTTACCATTCATATGCGCTTCTGAACTGGTGATGTGTGAACGAGTGCTATAAGGCTTGTCTGGGAACTCTCTGGTTCCCATTCGCCACATTACTCCTAGACACTAGATCCGGGTAATGACAGGAGACTTGAGTTTGACCAATAAAATTAATATTGATTGTCAATATTTCTCATAGATTGAGGCAAGTGGGGGCAGTTTTGGTGGGTGTTTTATATGTGCAAGGTTGTGAAACTTGTCATTATTAAGGTAAGTGAGACTTTAAGCTTTAGTGCTGGCTTCTCAAACATGCTTTGAAAAAATATATTTTCTATACCTAGTGCCCGTGTTGGGGCAAGCATGTGCTCGACAGAGTTGATGTTCTTTAATTAGCCTTATATATGCTATTCTTGAGAAGAATATCTAATATTTCTATAAGTTATATGTGGTATCATGTAGGATGCCTTTCTTTATTACTGTGATGTGGCCAACAAGGGCATACATAGTTGCCAAAATATGTTTGGGGCATACCCATGCTACAGTAAAATGTTAAGAGCTTAGTACACGCCACCGTAGTATATGTTTAGAGCATTATACATGCTGCCATGGACTTGTCGGAGTGATGGATTGATCTCCTTCACTGCTATTTATGACATGATTTTAGTGTTGATTGAATTGAGACATGTAGTGACCTTTTTGGACATTTGTTTGTACTTATTGATCTATTATTATGAAGCATATTCTTATGTATATTATTGATGTATATCAGTTGTGCACATATATTTTATAACTCTTTTCAGGTGTATTGAAGTAGCGAGTCAAGGATCTTACTGGATTATATTTATATATAGTTCACTCCTTACTTGCATGTCGATGCAAATACTGTTGCATAGGGTGAGACTTGTGGCTGACGAGTTTGTTCTCGTGGACTCTGTTGCTGAGGTAAGCCATCGTATTATTCATGAAGGCTACTATTTCAGCTCTATCTATTATAGCTTATGTTTTTTTTCTTCTCTCTTGGGGTTTGCATCTCGGTAATTGAACTCGTATCATTCTATTAGATGCTCCATTTGGGCTAGAGATATTTTTGTTAAGTGACCTTTTTCTTTCATAACTTGATATATGAGTATTTTGGTCTAATAGTTATTTCATTTTTATGAGGAATAATGAGTTTTAGAGTTGCCCATATTGCATTTTAATGCTTAGATAATTTTGATACGTGTATAAATGGTTGGTTCTCCCAACATATGATAGTAACGGGTGCCAATCACATCTAGGGATATTTTGGGATGTGACAAAGTTGGTACCAGAGCCTAGGCTTTAATTCCCAAGTCCTGGAGCATTATTTGGTAGAATCTAGATCATGAGTATGTATGCGCCCATAGTTATGACCTCGAGGCTACAAAATATTCAAGATGTATTCTTTGTTTCATTCTTTATTTGTGCGTTGAGTTGAATCAAGTTTAACTTTTGAAGATTTTTCCTAGATGGCTAAGAAGCATGGCACTTTCACAATTGTTTGATCTTATGAAGCTGTTGTACATGGTGGTGGGACATGGTACTACCTCCAGTGGTGTTTGGGGTAGGTATCATCCTACTAGTGCTTGGACTAGGGCACATGTTGCTCCTCAATTGGGAGTTATGAATGGGGGACAGACCCAAGCTATTGCCCTAGAGCAAGTTCAGGAATAGGTTGTTTAGGATGCTCCACAAATAGTGCCTGTTGTTGCATCTACTGTCGCTTTACCTACATATGTTGTAATGAGATTGTTGAATATGCTAGAGCTATTGGTGCCTAATAAGGGTGGAATCACAGCTCCTCAAAGTACTAAACAAGCGCAAGAATAGGTTCAGTTGAATATTGATGCGACTCAGACACCGTATTTGGCCCCTCAGCAAGTTGGTCATTCAATTGCAACTTCAGGGCAACCCAAAGGTCTTAAGAATTTCAGAGACCTTAAGCCACCAGAGTTTGATGCGACACCTACTTCTATTGAGCCTCAGAAGTTCACTAATCATTGTGAAAAGATACTTACTACATTAGGGCCGAAGGAGACTCATGGTGTGGAATTTACCACTTTTATGTTCTTAAGATCTCGAGAGGCATGGTGGACTTCTATTCAGATAGGTAGACAAGCAGGGTCACTGATGAGTCATGAAAAATGACTTTTGTAATGCTTAAAACATGAAATTATTATGAGTTCTTAAGAGTACTTGTTAGTTTAATATGCGTTTTGTGTTTGTTTTGTAGGAAAATGAAAATATCATGAATCTATGGACTTTAGACTGATTTGAAGTGATTTGGAGCTGAAATTTGGCTTGAACCTGAAAGAAGTCACTGCTGGATGATATGGATACACCATATGACCATTTGACACATATGTGTGGCTGGAAAGCAAAGCAAAATAGCAACAATGCTATAACATACAAGTATTAATCTATCTCGGCTGCAACAAAGCAAACTTGTGAGAGGTTAAATTGAAGAAGCCATTTTATAGAAGCTGCTAGTTGATTATAGTCAGTTAGAGCACTGATGTGATGGTGGAAATTTTGGTGTGGCACTTCTAGGAAACTGGGGAATCACAACAAAGCAGCAGCAAAAGCTATAAGGCACACAGCCTAAGCTATCTCGGACAAAACGATCAAGTCATGTTGTTGCATTATTTGTGTTGTGCTGGGAAGTTTGCTACTATCCATGTTCATTTAATCTGCTGATATGATGGTGTGTAGATGAAGAGAACAAGTAGCTAAATGTTCCAGGAGAAGTGCATGATGAAACGGAATTAAAAGGACCAGGGAACACACCACGGGCACGTTCACGACCTGTGCTGATCCTTACCTGTCGTGAGCCTGCTCGTCCAGGTTGTGGCTGCTAGGAACATCATGAAAGGCTGCATCAAAACCTCTTGCACAACTCATGGTGCAATCCACGAGCTGTGTGGGTGCTCATTGGAAGCACCTTGGCAGCGAGAAAATAAGAAAAGTCAAGGCAAGTCTCACGATTGCCTTCCACGACCCGTGTGCATCTTCACGAATCATGAAGGTGTGCCAGAAGAGGGGCTGATTTTGAACAGTTTTTGCACTAAGTAGCACACCATGGAGGAGTTTCACGACACGTGGAAATCACCACGAAGCGTTGTCTGTTCCATGAAAGGCCATGTCGTCCAGAATTGTTTAAGCTTTCCTAGTCAAACTAGGATTAGTTTCCTAATTATTGTATGGGAGGTTTTATTTAGTATAAATAGGACTTTTAATTATTTATTTGGAACAACTTTGTACCCTACGTTTTGGGGGCTGTTGGACATACAATTGAATGACAATTTTTCTATATTTTCTCTTCAAAAACATGGCCGGATAATCAGCACAAAGCCAAAAACGTTGTGAGTTTTTTATTATCGTTTTGAGTCTTTAATTCTTGTTTTGCTTTGCGTTTTAGCGTGTGAATTAAGAATTGATTTCTTCTCCCTTGTAAATGATTTTAACATGGATTATATCATGATTCATGCTCTAATCTTTGCAAGTTCGATAATTTAGACCCAAACTAGGGTTGTGGGAACCATGACAACTCAATGAGGTAGACAAATTTGGGGTAAATATTGGGATTCATTATTGTATACATTGTAGTGTTCTTCACTTAAACCTCTTGCAGGGCATGCCAGAGAGGGATGTAATGATTAGGAAAAGAATTCTACAATAGAAATTCAGAGTTATTAACCTAGTCTAAGTACTTGAGACCGAAGGGTGAGAGTATTCTAGGATCCCTAACAAGGGTTAAAGAGTACACGTTCTGAGACCGAAAGGTGAGGAATGAAATGCATTTGAGAAGGATCGAAAGGTGAATTAGGTGTTATATAACTTGTTAGATCTTATATACAGAATCATGAATGGGTTTACTAAACGAATTTGGTTATCACGTTGGGAGTCATGGGGACAGCAATCCTAGTTATCATTAAACTGTCTAAGCCTTAGTTTATTTTTCATTCATATTCAGGGGACAGCAATCCTAGTTATCATTAAACTGTCTAAGCCTTAGTTTATTTTGCATTCATAGTCATAGTTAGGAGCTAAAATCAAAACCTCCCATATTTAGTTTTCTACACTTGTTTGTTTTCTAGAAATAGAACCAACAACTAAAATAGGATAACTAGTAGAGTTGTTTTAACCTATTCCCTTTGGGATCGACCCCAACTCTCAGTTGTGTAAATATATTGTTAACAATTATCCATATTCTGTAAAAAGAAGTATGTTTGAACGTTATCAAAAAAATGGTGCAGTTGTTGGGGAATACAGTTTTGAGATAATCTACTAGTTTTCTATTTAGGTTGTAGTTCTATTTTCAAGATTTATTTATTATTTTTGTTTTGTTTTTGTTTTGATTACTACAGGGGACAAAGTTCTGCAAAATAAATGATGAAATTCAAAGTAGTCTGTGGTGATAGATGTGCTCTCTCCAATAAGCTTTGTACTAGTATTGGTTCTTGCGGGGCTTTGATAGCTCTATTCGGAGATTTACATGAGACTATTAAATCATCAATGATACACTTTCTAAAAGCAAAAATGGATCTAATTGATAAGGTTAAATTATTTGGCTCGGACATTGTTAATTTAGATGTTTTATTGACCGTGAAGATTCATGCTTCTTATGTCCAACAGGTTAGTGACAACTTGTCTAAGGAAGAAATAAGGCTTGTGAGCCAACATTAGGAGCTACAACTGGCGGGCCATCTACTTGATCATATTATTGTACATATTGTCCCTGTTGAGAAGCGTACACTAGAGTTATGTGAGGTAGCAAATAATACTTTTAAAAACTCTATTGCATGTAAAAATGAGGGTGTGAATAATGATAATAATAGAATTCACGAGTTAGGACATATTGGACCTCATTCCAATCATTTTTCTACCCAATATTTATATGATGAGATATTAATCAAACCATCCGAAAATGTGGAAGAATATGAGGGACAAAATGTTTATATTTTTGAATTTGTCACGTTAAAGTCAAAAAATCACATTCCTCATTTAAAGGCCAAAAATCACAAGGTACGATCTCTATTATTTGGTCTATTTGTTTTTTTCCCACCACCCCTGGAGCATAGTAGAAAATTGAAAAAGAAGCTAGGGGCACAGTTCATAAGTTCAATGTGGAGGAAAAAATGGATGGTAACACATGTGATACCTGATGATGTCTGAGTAATCAGGAACATTACTACTGAATCCTAGGGTAGCGCAGATACAATCACTTCCCTTGTTTAATACATTGGTTTGACATGCATTGGGGATAATATATAATTTTTTGTGGGGAGTGGTGTATCCTGAACCCTTTGGAGTTTTTCTTGCCATGTTACTTTTCTCTGAAGGTATATTATCTAGTAGAACTGGTATGTTTAGGTTGTTTTGTTTGTGTAAATGTAAGTGTTTATAGGAGTCTATAGTAGCCACAATTTTTCTGAAAAATATGCCCCAAGGATTCTTTTTTTCAAAATTCTTGTATGTGCATGCATCTCATCCTGAATAACTTGTGTGATCATTGTAAAGCATTGTATACATCTTCTAGTTGGCATCTTGATGAATGAAGCATGACTGTGTTAGTTTGTACTAAATAGTGTGGGATATATGCCATGTGCATATGAGCTTAGTTACTTAATTCAATTGATGCATTTGTAAACTAGAACTTGCTGGTTAGTCCTACTAAAACAATTGAATGATCAAATTAGGATAGGATCTTTGACCATTTTTGGTTTGAAGTCAATTAGCCTGAAAGTGGCCAACCAAATGAAATTATTCCCTTTGAACTAAAAGTTGAGCCTGAACAGACATTGTCTTTATAATCACCTAACTCACCTCCCCTATTTATCTACAGATCTTTACTTTGGCCATGGTATCTCTAAGGACATTGTGAACCTCAACCTAAGGCAAAAGCCTAAGTTGAGGGTAGCTTATACCTGCCTTGGTCCTCTAAAAGACATTGTGCACCTCAACTCAAGCAAAGGCCTAAGTTGAGGGTGGCTACTATAAACAAAAGAGTTGCAGAAACATTCAGGTATGAAAAGAGTTATGTGATGAGAGAAAAAGGAAAGTTTGAGGTGTGACCATGAGTAAAACAAAAGAGAAAAAAAGAAAGAAAAAGAATGAATGAAAACGGAATCACTCTCAATGAAAAAGAAAGTTGGAAAAATAAGGGCAATAAGTGGGGGTCAAAACTAGAGAGCTAAGCCAAAGTAATGTCTTAGAGGGGTAAATTAGTCACTTTGATTCTAAGTGCACCTTACCTTAGCCCGAGCCTACATTACAAGCCGCAAAATTCCTAAAGTGATCCTAAAAAGATCATTCGAGAGTCAAGGTGGTGAAAATAAGGGCAAACATATGGTCTATACTCGTGTGTCAATTGAAAATATTTTGTGAGCATGAGTGTCTAGATTCCAGTCTCTATTTTGCATTTAGATATTCTGTTTGAGACTTCATTATAGTGATGGCACTAACCTTGCACTATTTGGTTGCTACACTAAGTACTTGAAACCGAAATATTAGAGTATTCTGGGATCCATAACAAGGGTTAAAGAGTACATATTCTGAGACCGAAAGGTGATAATGAAATGCATCTGAGAAGGATTGAAAGGTGAATTAGGTGTTATATAACTTGATAGATCTTGTATACACATTGTATACACAATCATGAATGGGTTTACTAAATAAATTTGGTTATCACATTGGGAATCATGGGGACCGCAACCCTATTCATCATTATACTGTCTCAATCTTAGTTTATTTTGCATTCGTACTCATTGTTAGGAGTTTAAATCAACCCCCCCATATTTACTTCTCTGCACTTGTTTATTTTCTAAAAATAGAACCAACAACTAAAATAGGATAACTAGTAGAGTTATTTTAACCCATTCCCTATGGAATCGACCCTGACCCTCAGTTGGGTAAATATATTACTAACGATCATCCATATACTGTAAAAAGGAGTATGTTTGAACATAATGAGTCACCATCTATTAGATGGTTAGAATTGTAAACAATATTTAAGGAACGGTTTATTCCATTGAGAAAACAAGATGATATGAGATGTCAGTTACATGATTTGCATCAGGGCAATATGACAGTCACAGAGTATGAGTCCAAGTTTATTGAATTATCCAGGTATGTCCCATTTTTGATTTTAGATCCAAAGGAAAAAGTGAAAAGATTTGTGGATGCACTAGAGCATTGTCATTGTGGTCTTATAATACGAGATGTGAGAAATAGTATATATTCACATGTGATTGACACTGCTCTTCCTTGTGAGTTTTATTAGGAGATGGAGAAAATGGAGTGAGAAACAAAAAAACATGTAATACAGGTATATTTAGGGGTATTCCATCTGGGGGCAAGAGTTGATTTCATCGTATGTAGTGTAGGTCTAGTCAGTCAGATTCAGTGGTACAATCTTCTAAGGGTGATTATCCAACTAGACAGGGCCAAGAACAGATATAGAAGAAGGGTGATAATTCCTCCCAGTTCGGACAACATCCAAGATGTTCTAATTGTGGTAGGAATCACAGTGGTCACTGCTTTGGTATTGACGGTCCTTGTTTTATTTGTTGTGAAAGTGTTCATGTTGTTAAAATTGGTCCTAAGAGAGATTCTAATATTAGTCAAGCTACTACACAAATGCAGAGAAATATAGTAGAAACTCAAGTTCAGATTCAGCCAGCTAGGGTTTCCCCATAAGGTGCTTACACACAGGGTTGACAGGGTGCATAGGTTTCTCTAGGAGTAGGTAGAGCACCGAGATTATTTGTTATGGATAGATAGGATGATGAGGGATCTAGTATTGTAGTCATGGGTATTATTACTATCAATTCTCATAAGGCATATACTCTTATTCATCCTGGTTCTATGTATTCTATGTATCCCCATCTTTTGCTAAATCTTTAGAACGACTAGTTGAGACTCTTATTGTGCCATACATTGTTATGACTCTAGTAGGGGAGACTTTATCAGTGTATAAGGATTGTGTTATATTTGTACAGGGCAAGGACACAATAGTTGCTCTATTAGAGTTGTCACTATCTGACTTTGATGTGATCATAGGCATAGATTGGTTAGCATCATGTTATGCTTTGGTTGATTGTTATGCTAAATTGGTTTATTTTAATTTCCCTGGAGAACCCTATTTAATATGGAAAGGCATGAATCCTATGACACGAGGAAAGGTAATATCTTATGTAAAGGCACGCCGAATGATTATTCATGGGTGCTTTGGTTTTATTGCTACTGTTCATGATTCTCGAGGAGAGGATGTTACTATCGATGTTGTTCTAGTTGTGCAAGAATTTGTTGATATGTTTTCAGAAGCCTTACCTTGCTACCTCAGATGAGAGAAATTGAGTTTAACATTGATTTAGTGCCAAGCACTCAACCTATCTATATTCCTCCATATCATATGGCTCCAACTGAATTGAGAGAATTCAAGGTCCAACTCCAAGAGCTACTTGATAAGGGATTCATTAGGCCTAGTGTATCTCCTTGGGGTTCCCACTGTTATTTACAAAAAAAAATGGCACAATGAGAATGTATATCGACTACAGGCAGTTGAATAAGGCAACAATCAAGAACAAATACCCATTGCTATGTATTGATGATCTATTCGATTAGCTGTAGGGTATTACACATTTTTCCAAAACTGATTTGAGATCAGGCTATCATCAGTTGAGAATAAAGACCAAAGATGTCTCAAAGATAACCTTTTAGGCTAGGTATAGGCAGTTTGAATTTTTGATGACGTCTTTTAGATTAAATAATGCACCTATAGCATTTATAGACCTCATGAACAAGGTATTCAAGTCATACTTAGACTAGTTTGTGATTATATTCATTGATAATATTTTGGTCTACTCTCGAGATGAGGCTGGGCGAGAATATCATTTGACAGTTGTATTACAGTCATTTAGGGAACTAAACCTCTATGCTAAATTCTCAAAATGTGAGTTTTGTTTGGGAACAGTTTCCCTTTTAGGACATGTGGTGTCACGAGATAAGATTGAAGTTGATCTAAGAAAGGTAGAAGTTGTTCGAGATTGCCCTTGACCTAATACTCCTACAGAGATACATAGTTTCTTGGGGCTAGCTTGATATTATAAATGACTTGTGAAGGGTTTCCCAAGGATAGTCTCTCCATTGACACATTTAACTCAGAAAGGTGTGATTTTTCAGTGATCAGATGGATGTGAAGAGAGTTTTCAGAAATTAAAGACTGCATTGACTATAGATTTGATTTTGATCTTACCCATGGCAGAGGGTGGTTTCACCAATTATTGTGATGCATCTAAAGTCATATTGGTATGTGTCTTAATGCAGAATGGTAAAGTAGTGGCTTGCAATTCCCAACAACTAAATATTCATGAGAAGAACTATCCAACACGTGATTTCGAATCGGCTTCGATCATATTTGTACTCAAGTTTGGCATCACCACCTTTATGGTGAGTCATCTGAAGTCTATACTGATCACAAGAGTTTGCAATACATCTTCAAGCAAAGGGATGTGAATCTGAGACAACGACGATGGTTGGAGCTACTTAAAGATTATGATCTTACTATCTTGTATCATCCTGGAAAGGCAATTGTGGTGGTAGATGCCTTGAGTAGGAAGTTTATGGGCAGCTTGGCCTGGATTACTATTGAAAAGCAACTTATGACTAGGGATATTCAGTCTTTAGCCAATCAAAGAGTTAGAATTGATACATTGCCCTATAAGTTTCCTGCAGATATGGTGGTGCAATCATCCTTAGATGGAGAAGCCAAGACTTGCTAATATGATGATCTCCAACTTGCTAGATTACCAGATTGAGTGCAGAATGGAGGCACAAAGTCATTCTCAATTGATGGTGAGGGTGTTTTGCATCAACATGGTAGACTGTATATACCCATGGTGGGTGAGGTAATGCAGCTAATACTTGAAGAGTCCCATATCTCACAATACTCCATCCATCCAACTGCTTCAAAGGTGTATCAACATTTGCATTGTTTGTACTAGTGGAAAGGTATGAATGCTGATATTTTGAAGTATATGACTATTTGCTTGAATTACCAACAAGTCAAATATGAACATAAAAAAATGGTGGAGTGATGAAAACTTTGATTATCCCAAAGTAGAAGTTGGAAAGAATTACCATGGACTTTGTTATTTGATTGCCAAATACTTTCAAGAAGCACGACTCAATATGGGTGGTTATAGACGAACTCACAAAATTTGCCCATTTCATACAAGTTCAGGTTACTAACGCTGCAAAGCAATTAGCAGACATTTACCTTCGAGAGATAGTTTGACATCATGGAGTACCTATTTCAATAATAAAAGATCAAGGTACATTGTTCACTGTTGAGGTTTGGAAGTCTATTCAGAGGTCATTGGGATCACAAGTTGAGTTGAGTACAATTTTTCATCCCCAAACTGACAAATAGTTTGAGTGGGTTATTCAGATCTTGGAGGATATGCTTAGAGTTTGCGTGATTGATTTCAATGGACATTGGGATGATCAGTTGTTGTTGGTAGAGTTTGCTATAATAATAGCTACCAATTGAGCATACAGATAGAACCTTATGAGGCTCTATATTGTCGCAAGTGTTAATCACCAATTGGATGGTTTGAACTTTGTAAAGCATAATTATTAGGTCCAGATTTGGTTTAGCAGTCTGTAGAGAAAGTTGCAGTGATGCAAGAAGTGCTTCGAACAACACAAAGCAGACATAAATCTTATGCAGATAATGAAGTTCATGATGTGGAGTTTTTGAAAGGCAAAAAGGTCTTTTTGAAAGTTTATGTTATGAAAAGAGTTATGAGATTTGGTCAAAAAGGTAAGTTGTGTCCTAGATATATTAGTCCTTATGAAATTTTAGATCGGATTGGTTAGTGGCATACCGACTTGCTTTACCTCCAAGATTGTCCATTATACATCCTCTATTTTATGTGTCCATCCTTTAACGGTGCATTCGTGATGATAGCCATAACATTAATCTATAGCTAGTGGACCTTGATGAGAATTTAGCATATGAGAAAGGTTTGATATCTATTCTGGATATGCAAATGTGGCTACTGATGTCGAGGTAGATTATTTCAGTGAAAGTGTTATGGCACAACCATCTAGCTGAAGAGGATACTTGGAAGTCCGAAGCAGACATACAAGAGAGATATCCTCACCTATTTGACACTTCAGGTGTGTGTAATAACCTGGTGTAATACCCCAAAAATTTTGTGGGATTAGAGTGGAACCTTCAAACTCAAGCTAAGTTCACTTGTAAGCTTTCACTTTAAACACATTTACATGTTTTAGGGTCATCATGGGTCCCCTACATCGAGCGAAGTTAAAAGGAATTCTATTGGCTAAGTTTTTCACAAGTACCGATTGATGGGTCAATTTTAAATGAGAATATCTCTTACCACAAAATGAAATGGATGGCCCATGACCTAACAAATTAAAGCTCTTTGAATTAGCTTTCCAACACACTTGGTTTCACCTGAATCAGAATTTGGATGAGGGAGTTATGCCCATTTTCATAAATCCTCCTGTGTTGTGTTGCCACACGGGCACCTATACATGCTACGTGGCTTTACACGAACCATGGGGATGGTCTAGGGCCTGGAATGACCATTTTTGGCCTATGTATTGGGGTACAACCAGTGATACTAGTTGGATGGCCTTCAAAGGTGAGAAAAATCCTAAGTGTGATTCAATATTGGTGTGGAGAAACTATCTTGGCCACGTAAGGCACCACGGCTCGCCATACAAGCCGTGTTGAGGATGATGAGCCATGTTCGGGGGAAGTGAAGTCTTGAAGGTTGGCATAGGGAATTGTTTTGTCTATGGTTGGTGCTACATGTAGCCCCACGAACCATGGTGAGGCTCATGGGCCATATACCCAACCGTGGAACTCACCTTGGTGTTAAAAATTTGTAAGTGTTGAGCCAAGTTCTAATTTCCAAAATTTTTGCTAAGTGTAGGTTCATAGGCACTCCACATGAACTGTGGAGTGCCAGAAGGCCTGTGAACTCCCCTTCCCCCTTGAGATGATGACGGACAATTTTTTCATTCATTTTATTAATGGAATTTTCATAAATTTTATTTATTCTATTGGTCTTTTGGGAATTCCTACACTATCTAATGACCATCTAAATCCTTAAACCTTATTTCAAATAGTCAAAACTCACTCCTCATATTTTAAACACTCTCAAGACTACTCTCAAAGGAACTCTTGTTAATTTTCAACTGAAGAGCTAGGGAACTCAATTGTTCTTCAAATTCTTTGGGGATTTCTTGATCTTGGTAAAGGTATGTGGGTTTTGATCCTTGATTCCTTCTAATCAAGGTGACCCAAATCCTTGAATTTAAGCTCTCTTTGAATATGGGTCTTTATTATTTGGATTTATTAAATTAAATTGATGAATGGGCTATACATATTTGATGATGTTAAGTGCTTTAAGTGCTATTATGATGATTTACATTGAGTTTATGATATTATTAATATGCATGTCCCCTTTCAAGGCTTGTTTACCATGAGTGATCTTATTAAAGATTTAAATGTTTATTTAATTATCTTTTTACTTTAATTTCATATTATATTGTTGATTTTAGACTGAATCTCAATTACCCATGCTATTCTCACATCATTTATGGCATATGCATTCATGACCTGAGATTTTATGGGAATTATGAAGTGGGTTAAGCCAAATTATGATTTATGTTATGATTTTCATAAAGTATTTGTTATGACAAGAATGTGATCACATAAGTGTCTCTGATTAAGGCTCTTGGAGCAATTATGGGTGTTTAAACCATTATGTTTAAGGGAGAATCAATTGAGGTTTGAGGCAGGGTAGACTATCCCCAAGGGTCCATATTCATTTCTCAAGAAGGCTCTTTAAACGAGCTATTCCTATGCATGAAAAGTATTGCATGAAGAATCTTTTGGCTTTTTAGCCCATGATGCATGATTAGGAATAATTTGATTTGGCCTTTGAGCTTACGAATGCATGTAAATGATTTAAAAGTCTTATAAATATATATATATATATATGTATGTATGTATTCTAGTGGAATGACGATGTAACGACCCCAAAAAGTGCCTAAAAATGTGCCTCAAAAATGCCCGAAATTGTAATTTTCATATATCTCAAAATTTGTATGCGATATCAAAAAACAAACATCATTTTCTTGTTCAAGGGGTCATTTTGAGTGGAAAATAGGTCTAACCCCTATTTAAGAGCAAACGATTAGCAATTTCATTTTTCATAATTTTCGATTCCCAGAATTGATCGATGATGGTACTGCGATGCGTAAATCTGTGTATTTTGCTGCTAGTGATTTTTATCTTGGTCCAAGGCTTTTGGGTCTTGGGCCTAAGTGTTCATAAATGTGAAAATACCTATACTTAGCCATTTCTCACCCTCATGCCATTCTAAACATTTCCTGATACTTATTCAAACACTTGGCCAAATATTTTACTCTTAAATTCAAGTCTCAAAACCCTCTCCGAATCTAAGAATTTCCTCTAAAGCTTCAAGTCTCCATCTCAAATCTTCATCAAGTTTATCTCTAATGCTAAGGTATGTGGGTTTCTTTCATAGGTTCCTTTCACCTATGATACCCAAGCTTTCTTTTACTTAAATTTGCATGATTTAAAGATGATTTAATCATGGGTCTTATTTTTTATGAAATTCATTGCACACTATGTTGGGGTTTGCTTCTTTTTACTTAAACTTTCATGATTTAAATATAATTTACTCATGGGTCATATTTATTATGAAAATTACTACATATTATGTTGGGGTTTATGAAATTGTGACTGTTTTGCTATATTTTGAGCTATGAAACCAAGGTCTATTGTAAGATTTGATGAAGGGTTTTGATGTATATTGTTTGAGGGTGTTACCAAGTATCAATCGATGATTTTACATTGGATTTTCTAGCATGATAACACTCTTGAATTGCATGGTTTTACATTAGCACTAGACACCCTCTAAGTGTTTGATAAAATGCCTGATTGTGGTTTCTTGAGGAATTGAAGGTTTAGTGCATGTCTTATGAGTTGAATGATAATATGATGATTAAATGATGATTAAATGATGATTAAATGATGATGAAATAATAATGAAATGAATATGTATATATGTATATGATATTGTCCTATATAGTGCTGGAATGTGACCATGCCTTACTCGGAGGTTACGTGCCAGGTAACCTTTTCAAGGGGTTCATACCTTGATAACCTATCGGGGAGTTTGTACTCCGGCACCATAGGTAGTAGGGTATGACTATCCATCACCCTTGTTGGGGGTTTGTACCCATCAACCTATTGAAGAGTTTGAACTCCGGCACCACGCGTGGTAAGGTGCAACTATCCATCAACTTTGTTTCAGGTTTAGGGTTTTGTACAATTGTACCACCGGTGATAGGGTGTGATGATCCACTAACCTATTAGGGGGTTGCTAGTCTGGCACCACGGGTGGCAGGGTGCAATGATCCACCAATATATTGACCGGGTTTGTACCTCAATCACCAAGGGTGGTAGGGTTGACAATCAACCAATAGCTTAATGGTCTCTTCTTGCATATATGTTATATTCTATATAAACATGTTTTACTTCAAGTATCATTCACACATGTCATATTATTATTATTATGCTATTCATTGCTTATGATTATGCATCTTTCATTGCATCCTACATACTTAGTACATTCAAACGTACTAACCCATACTCTGTGCCTACATGGTGTTACCATGAAGGAATCAGAGCACCATTTGATCATCCTCCTCCTCTACGTGGCTAGTTTTATATCACTTAAGCTAGTTGGTGAGTCCTCTATTCTGGGGATATTGGCCTGTGTTCTTATGTTATGTATTGCTACACTCTATCTCTATTATCTACTTTGACTTTGAGGGTGAGTGTGGTTGTTTGTCTTGGCCCCCGCTATTATCTAAGTAGTAGAGGTGTTGTTGGACATGATATGTATCTATGCAATAAGCCTTGACTCTCTCTTGTTTCTTGATGGTTATGATATGGAAGTTTACCCTTAGTCCCAATTCCCCTTGTTTATGCTTATCTCTCATTGTCATTTTTTAATTGCTTCCGTGATCAAGGATGTGTAATGATATGTTATGAGGCTTGTTTGGGGTTCCTTCGGGTTTCTCGTTCGCTTGCTTATGTTTAGGC
This sequence comes from Solanum virginianum, assembly GCA_000787875.1. Taxonomy (NCBI): domain Eukaryota; kingdom Viridiplantae; phylum Streptophyta; class Magnoliopsida; order Solanales; family Solanaceae; genus Solanum; species Solanum virginianum. The sequence continues at coordinate 44,687 of DF358164.1, read as the reverse complement.
CCTAGGCTTGGGTCGTGATAAAGATGGTATCAGAGCACTAGGTTGTTATATCCTTGGCGTCCAACACACCATGTCGATTAGAGTCCTATTCATGGTTGTGAAGTGCGCCACGACTATGAATGGGATGCTATGGGGCATTTTAGGAAATGTTTCACTTCTTTATGATCTTTGTTGTACGATAGATTTAGGTCCCCTAGGGCTTATTGCTAATCCCTAACTGTTATATTTCAGGATATGTCTTGAGCTACTCAGGATGTTGATATGATTAATGCGGAGATTCATAATGCTCTATGGGAAGTTGTTATAGTGGCGGTGAACTTGGTAACTGACCTCGGTCAATAAGTGGGTGCCCTCGAGACTTCTAATGGTAAGAGGAGGGGTAGTGAGGCCAAGATGGCCTGTGTTGGGGGTAAGTTCCAAAGTTCCAAATATAGAGTTGGTGGTGGTGTGGTTCCTTGTGCTAGTTGCCCAAAATGTGGTGGGTGCCATGATGGCCTATGCTGGAGGGGTACCGATGCTTGTTATGGTTGTGGAGAGTTGGGTCATATGGTAAAGGATTTCCCTCGTAAATTCAATAAGAGCAAGGGTGGTGATGGTGGGATGACTAATCCTAAGTGCCTTACGTGTAGGAAGGACCATGGTGGCCCATGTTGGAGGAACACGGGTGTATGGTTGGGGTGTGGTGAGATATGCCATAGAATTCTAGATTGTCCATATGGTCAATATAAGAGTAAAGTTGTTGTTATTGATCAAGAGGGTCAAGGAGGGGATGAGGTGCTCGATGTTGCTACTCGATATGTTGAAATTTTCTTTGGCTTTGATGTGTTTGTATTGATAGGGTTGGTGTGCCACTATTTTTTTCATTATTCTTTTGGTTGCTAGTGGGTTTCATGTGTGTCCCAAACTACTTATTTGTGTTTATCTTATTGGTGAGCCTATTGTTGTTTGGAAGTTCCTTGGTTTTGTTCTGTGTTTATATTGCATTTGGTCTTGCCTTGTGCCTTGTTAGGTTTTGTGTGGTGGATTTTGATGTTATGCTTGGGGTGGATTAGTTGCATTGGTGTTGAGTCCCCTTTGATGATGTAGGGCTCGTAGAGTTAAGTTTTGATTCTCTGTTGAGTCTGTCCTTGAGTGGGGGGCTTGTAATGTGGTTGCGAAGTGGTAAGTCCTTTTCTTGTCTTAAGGTATAATTGATCTCTAAGGGTTGCTCTGATGTTCTTATTGTATAGGGTCTTCTCTTGTGATTTTGGTTGAACTTAGTTTGTTGGATTGGGGGTCTTGAGGTGGTTCAGCTACTTGCATATTGTGTCTCCTTTGATTGTAGAACCCGTAAGGTTGTAATATGATGGTTAAGAATGGTCGATCTATTTGGTCAACTACATTGGGTTAGTCATTTCTTTAAGCTTGATCTTTGGTTCGGGTTTTGTTCCCATGTGATGATGATGATATGTGATATCCCTAAGTGTCTTTTTGGATTAGGAGTGAGCCTTTGAGTATGTTGGAGTTGTTTGGATTGGTTTATGCATTGGCTATGTTTATGGATTTCATGAATAGGGTCTTTAGTTCGTACCTTGTTGTGTTTGTGGTGGTCTCTTGTGGTGATGTATTGATTTATTTAGAGCTTGTGAACCATTTGGGGGTGGTGTTACAAATCTTGGGTTGTGAGGAGTTGTATGTTATGAATGTGAAGTGTGAAATGTGGATAACGGGGGTTACCTCCCTAGGTCATGTGGTGTCGGAGGATGGTATTAAGATTGATCCTAAGGAGATGTATTTGATTAGAATTTTTCCTAGACCTTTGACTCCCTTGGTTATTAGGAGTTTCTTGGGCTTAGCGGGTTATCACCGGAGTTTTGTGGATGGGTTCTTTTCTATTGCTTTTCCCATGACTAAGTTGACCCAAAGGAAGGATTAGTTGTCTCCTCTCCTATCTTGTCCTCAGCGGATGGGGTGGAAGGGTTTGTTGTGTAGTGTGATGTCTCTCGGATTGGTTGGGGTTGTGTGTTGATGCCAGATGGTTAGGTGGAAATTTATGCTTTTAGATAATTTGAGATGCATGGGAAGGATTACCTTACTTGGTATCAGAGCATAGGATTAAGTTAGCTAAGAAAATCGTGGTACTTGGTTTTAAGCTATTTGAGGTACATTGTTGTATGGGGTGCATATTGGTATAGTTATTATTCATTAGAGTTTCTAATATGTATTCACCCAAAGAGATCTTATTTTAAGACAAAGGAGGTGATTAGAACTTCTTAAGGATTATGATATAGGTGTGCATTATCATCCTGGTAAGACTAATGTTGTGGTAGATGCTTTGAGCAGGGTGTCTATGTGTAGCCTAACTCATGATGATGGTGGTGATGGAGAGGTGGCTAGGGGGGGTTGCATCGGTTAGATAGATTGGGGGTTAGGTTAGAAGAGGTCGATAATGGTGTTATTGTTGTTGATGGTTCTAAATCTTCATTGGTTGATGAGGTAAGAGCAAAGCAAGATCTTGATCCCTCCTTGTTAGAATTGAAGACCTTGGTGAAAGAGGGTAAGGTAGAGGTTGTCTCACAAGGGAGAGATGGTGCCCTTAGGTACCAAGGTAGGTTATGTGTGCCTATTATTGATGGGTTGAGGAAGAGGGTTCTTGATGAGACTAACAGTAGCTATCATTCTAGCATTGGTATGGCTCTTTTTGAGACTCCATATGGTAGACATTGTATGTCCCTAGTTGGGTAGTTTGAAGCGGGAGAAATGACTTTGTTGGGTTTGAATCTGATTATAGAGGGCACGGAGAAGGTGAGGTTGATTAGGGAAAGGATGAAACAGCCCAAAGTCGTCAAAAGTCCTATGACTATGAGAGGAGAAAGGATCTTGAATTTAAAGTTGGTGATTTGGGCTATTTGAAGGTTTTAGTCAAAAAAATATGTGGTTGTCATGGTAAAGAGGGAATTGATTTTATGGTTTGTGAGTCCCCAAATAGTGTTGAGGAGGATTGGTGAGGTTGCATACAAATGGGAGTTGCCTTTGGATAAGGATATGGTTCTTCCGGTTCTTTATGCTCCTAGGTTGAGGAGATATATTAGTGATTCAAGTTTTATAAGACTTTTTGAGGATTGTGGACGTTGTGGAGGATGAGTTGACTTATGAGAAGGTTTGGTGGAGAAGTTGTGTGAATATGAGTGAAGATTGAGTAATAAGGGTGTGGTGTTTGTCAAGGCCCTTTTTAAGAATCGTGAAGTTAAAAGTGTCATTCGGGGAGCCAGAGCGGGCATGGAAGGCATTATCCATACCTCTTTAATTGTATTCAAGCTTATGATAACAAATCCAGCCCTTTTTATGATTTCAAGTCCTAAGTCTCAGCCCTTATTTCATTTGCATGCATTCATGTTTAAATTGATAAGTTCATGATTATTTTAAACTTATGATGAGATTTTTGAAATGGTGTTTAAGTGCATTGTTTCATCTCTATGTGGGCTGAAATTTTCATGTTTGTGTCTCACATATACATCTCTTTGACATTCAGGGACAAATATTCCCAAGGGGGAGATATTGTAACGACCCCAAAAAGTGCCTAAAAATGTGCCTCGAAAGTGTCCGGAATCATAATTTCCATATATCTCAAAATTTGTGTGCGACACCGAAAATCCAATTTCATATTCTTGTTTAGGGTATCATTTTGAGTGGAAAATGGGTCTAATCCTGATTTAAGAGCAAACGATTAGCAATTTCATTTTTCATAATTTTTGATTTCCAAAATCGATCCACGATAGTATCGTGATGCGCAACCATCGCAGACCTATGTAAATGTTGCCTTCGCGATAGGTCTGTGTTGTGGACTAGACATGGACCACTATATTTTGCTACCAATGATTTTTATCTCGGTCCAATGCTTTTGGGTCTTGGGCCTGAGTGTTCCCAAATGTGAAAATACCTATACTTGGATATTTTTCACCTTCATATCATTCTAAACATTTTCCAATACTCATTCAAACACTTAGCCAAATATTTTACTCCTAAACTCAAGTCGCAAAACCCTTTCCAGATCTTAAGGATTGCGCTCAAGCTTCAAGTCTCCATCTCCAATCTTCATCAAGTTCATCTCCAAAGTTAAGGTATGTGGGTTTCTTTCATGGGTTCTTTTCACCATGATACCTAAGCTTCCTTTTACTTAAAATTGCATGATTTAAAGATGATTTACACGTGAGTCTTACTTATTATGAAAATCACTACACACTATATTGGGTTTTATGAAATTGTGACTATTTTACTATGTTTTGGGTTAATCTTTGATCTATCTTAAGATTTGATGATCGATTTTGATGTATATTGGTTGAGAGTGTTACCAAGTATCTAATAGTTTTATATTGGATTTTCTAGCATGATAATACTTTTGAATATCATGGTTTTACACTAGCATTACACACCCTAAGTGTTTGATAAAAGGTCCGGTTATGAGTTCTTTAGGAATTGAATGTCCAATACATGTCTTATGAGTTTAATGACTATATAATGATGAAATGATAATGAAATGAATGTATGTGTATGGTATTGTCTAAATAGTGTTGGAATGTGACCATGCCCTACTAGGGGGTTGTGCGCCAGGTAACCTTGTCAAGGGGTTCGTACCTTGATAACCTATTAGGGGATTTTTACTCTGGCACCACGAGTGGTAGGGTATTAATATCCATTAACCTTGTTGGGGATTTGTACCCATCAACCTATCGGGGGCTTTATACTCCGGCACCACAGGTGGTAGGGTGTGATGATCTACCAACCTATCGGGGGGTTTGTACTCCGGCACCACGGGTGGTAGGGTGCGATGATCCACCAACCTATTGGGAGGTTTGTACTCCGTCACCACGGTGGTAGAGTACGATGATTCACCAACCTATTGACGGGGTTTGTACCTCAATCACCAAGGGTGGTAGGGTATGACAATCCACCAACAGTTTAATGGTCTCTTCTTACACATATGTTATGTTCTATATAAGCATGTTTTACTTCAAGTATTATTCACACATGTCATATTGTCAGTATGCTATTCATTACTTATAATTATGCATCTTGCCTATGTAGTCTATCTCTTGTTGTATTGTATCCTATATACTTAGTATATTCAAATGTACCAATGCATACTCTATGCCTACATGATATCACATGTAGGAACCGCGTCTCACATACTTAGTAAATTCAAACATACTAATGAATACTCTATACCTACAAGATGTCACCATGTAGGAACCAGAGCACCGGTTGATCATCCTCCTCCTCCACGTGGCTAGTTCGATATCACTCAAGCTAGTTGGTGAGTCCTCCATTCTGATGACATTGGACTATGTTCTTATATTATGTATTACTATGCTCTATCTCTATCGTATACTTTGACTTTGAGGGTGAGCCCAGTTGTTTGTCTTGACCCTCGTTATTATCTAAGTAGTAGAAGTATTGTTGGACATGATATGTATCTATGCTATGAGCCTTTACTCTGTCTTGTTTCTTGATGGTTATGATATGGAAGTTTACCCTTAGTCCAAATTCCCCTGGTTTATGCTTATCTCTCATTTTCATTTTATAATTACTTCCAAGATCAAGGATGTGAAATGATATGCTATGGGCCTTGTTTGGGGTTCCTTCGGGTTTCCCATTCGCTGGTCACGTCTAGGCCCTAAGCTTGGGATGTGACACTCAAGTGATTTACATATTCCTCCTCACTATGGGAATAAATCAAGATATCATCAATAAAGACCACCACGAACATGCTCAAGGTAGGGTTTAAAGACCCTATTCATTAGATCCATAAATATAGCCGATGCATTAGTCAACCCAAAGGACATAAACACAAACTCAAAGTACCAATAGCAAGTCCAAAAAGTCATCTTGGGAATATCACACTCCCTCACTTTCACTTGGTGATACCCGGATCGAGTATCAATCTTAGAAAAGTGACTAGCCCCTTGAAATTGATCAAAAAGGTCATCTATCATGACCAAAGCCTAGGGCCTAGATGTGACCGGCGAATGGGGAACCCGAAGGAACCCTAAATAGGCCTCATAGCATATCATTACACATCCTTGGTCTCAGAAGAATTATAAAACAACATAAGAGACATAAACAAGGGGAATTGGGACTAAGGGACAGAGATTAATACTTAAGTAATATGTAAAAGTTTAGAAAACGAGGGCAAGGGGACTAAGGGGAAAAGCTTGCGTAACATCATAATCAAGAGACAACAGAGTCAAGGCTCATATCATAGATACATAGCATGTCCAATAACACCTCTACTACATAGATAAGAGTGGGGGACAAGACAAAGCAACCGGGCACACCCTCACTAGTCAAGATAGAAAATAAAGAATAGTGTCTCATTTTACATAATAAGAGAAACATATACTAAGGTCCTCGAAGTGGAGGACTCACCAACTAGCTTGAGTAGCATCGATCTAGCCACGTGGAGGAGGATGATCAACTTAAGCTTTGATCTCTACATGGTGATATCATGTAGGCAAAGAGTATGTGTTAGTACATTTGAATGTACTAAGTATGTAGGTTGCAATGCAAGCACCAAAAACTTCCAAGGCAAAGAGTATGTGTTAGTACATTTGAATGTACTAAGTATGTAGGTTGCAATGCAAGCAAGAATTAAGCATTATAATCAAAATGCATAACAATAGGAAATAGGTATACTATAGCAATATGACATGTAAATTCAATGCATAAGTAAAATATGCTTAAAAGGCTCATGCTCATATAGGATATCATAGGTGTAGAAGAGACCAAGCTAGATTTCCAAATGTACAACACTTTGGTAGGTTAGTGATGATGCCGCCCCATCACTAAGGTGGATGAGTACGAACCCTCATCAAGGTTGGTAATAATGCCGCCCTATCACCAAGGTGGAGAAATACAAACCCTTTCCTAGGTTGATGAGTACAAAACCCCATCTAGGTTAGTGATGATGCCACCCCATCACCAGGTGGAGAAGTACAAACACTTCCCTAGGTTGATGAGTACAAAACCCCATCTAGGTTAGTGATGATGCCACCCCATCACCAGGTGGAGAAGTACAAACACTTCCCTAGGTTGATGAGTACAAACCCCCATCTAGGTTATTTGGGTTCTTAGTCCCTCCGGATTGGGCATGATCTAATACAACACTTTATATAGAATTTATCATATACATAAGCTCATTTCATCATCATATACTCATTCATATCATATCTCATGCTTTGGACCTTCAACTTCTCAAGAAACCACATCCAAACTTTTTATCAAATACTTAGAGTGTGTGAAATGGTAGTATAAAACCATGCATTTTAGAGATGAAATCATGCAAGAAAATCCATTATAAGACCATCAATCAACACTTTGCAATACCCTCAAGCAATATATATCAAAATCCTTAATCAAATCTTACAATAGATTAAAGATTTACAGCTCAAATCATAGCAAAACAGTCACAACTTTACATAGGTTTAACATAGTGTGCAGTGAATTTCATAGTAAGTAAGATCCATTTATGTAAGTCAACTTTAAATCATGCAATTTAAGTAAAAAGAGACTTGTGTATCATGGATGAAAGGAACCCATGAAAGAAAACCACATACCTTAGCTTGGAAATGAACTTGGTAAAGATTGTAGATGGAGACTTGAAGCTTGAATAAGAACCTTGAAGGAGAACCTTAATTTGGGATGAGGGTTTGGGACTTTAGTTTGGGGAGTGAAAATATGATTAAGTGTTTGAGTGAGTATTGGGGAAGGTTTTTGGATGATATGAGGGTGAAATAAGGCTAAGTATAGGTATTTTCATGAATGGGGACCCTTGGACGTAAGATCCAAAGCATTGGACCCGAAAATGGAAAAATGCACAAAATAACACTGGAGCGCGTCGCGCCCCAGATGCGGACACTATTCTGGAAATCGCATTCTTGAATTTTCGTAATTGCTAATTCTTCGGAACTAAATCGGGGTTAGACCCCTCTCCCCTTAATTTTGACCCCCTAAACAAGAATATAAGGTCAGATTTTTTAAATAATGCACAAATTTTGAGATATATTGAAATTAAAATTTTGGGCATTTCGAGGCACATTTTCAGGCACTTTTGGGATTGTATCAATATCTCACCCTTGGGAACATTCGTTCTCAAATATTAAAGAGACGTACGAGGCAGGAGTGATCACAAACAAATCAGCCCTAACAAGAATGTAACATTACGTTTAAAGCACCATTTTAAAAATCTCATCATAAGTATAAAATCATCATAAATTTGCCAACTTAAACATGAATGCATATGAATGGGATAGAGGCTGAAACATAAGACATGGAATCATAGAAAAGAACATGATATGTTATCATAAGCTTGAATAGAATGAAAGAGATATGGATATTGTTTCTCCATGCCTGCACCGGCTCCCCGAGAGACATATACGAATGGACGACTCCACCAACAGGGCCTTGACGAATACCACATCAATATTAACCAGGTTCTTCACTCATCCATCCACACCTCCAATGGTACCTTCTCCTAAGTCAACTTATCCTCCACATCACCCATAATTTCAAAGAGTTCTATAGCACTAGAGTCACCAATACATCCTCTCAACCTAAAAGCATAACAACCGGATAAACAATACCCCTACCATAGGCAATTCCCAAACTCATGCAACCTTACCAACCTCCCTCTACACACTTATAAGGACTCACAATCCTCAACTCAATTGTCAACCTTAAATACACCTAACCAATTTGGTACCATAACCACCATCTCCCATTTGGGAGAGAACCTCCACTCTACTATCTTCCCACCAAAAACTTCCAACTGTAGTAAGGCAGGATCAAGGCCTTGCTTAATCTAGTCATCTTAACCAAAGAAGATTTGGAACCACCAAGAATGCTACACCACCATGCTCAACTTCCCTCAACCTAACTTCCAATCTAACCAACTAGTGGACCCTACTAGTCTCCTCTTTGCCACCATCAATAACACATTCTAGGCTACCTAGAGCATCGACCGCAACATTAGCCTTACCGGGAAAAATAATGTACACTCATATCATAATCCTTAAGGAGTTCTGACCACCTTCTTGTTACCCTCAACTCACAACTATTATACTTAGTAAACAACCTCTTATCTCCCAAGACTTGCAACACTACCTCCAAATAATTCACAAGCTCTAAACAAATCAATACCTCATCACTAGAGACCACCACAAACATATAACGGTAGGGTTTTACGATCTATTCAAGAAACCCACAAACACTGCCAGTGCATAACCCAACCCAAGCAACTCCACCAATATTCAAAATGATCATTCCTAGTTCAAAAGGACACTTAGGGATATCACCTACCCTCCTACACACTTTAGAACAAAACCCAAACCTCAAATCATCTTTAGAGAAGTGACTAATCCATTATAGTTGGCCCAATAGGATTCATGTGTGTGTCCCGGATAGTTACATGAGTCTATTGTGGCTAGTAAGGTCTACAAGGGTTTCCCTATGTTATCATTGCATAGAGTCTTGTCTTGTAATCTTGGTTGACCCTAGATTAATAGGTTAGCGATCTTGAGGTGGGTTAGCTATTTGCATAGCATGCTTTCGATGAGTGTAGAACCCATAGGGTTATAATATGAAGGTTAAGGGTGGTCGATCTATTAGCACCATGAATAACACAAGAATAGCAACCCCCGGACCTATCAAATCACCCCACTCAAAACGTCGATCACATCATTGGCCTCACTTAGGGTTAATTAAGCAATAGGAGCAATAATAGAACAGAATCTACTCACAATCTCCGGAAATAGCCCCCTAAACCCAAGAGGCTCCTAATATCCTATGAAGTCAAAGGTCTAGGCTAATCTCTAATCACCTTCGTCTTACTAAAGTCCATCTTAATACCATCACCTGACACCACACAACCTAAGAAGGAAAACTCTTACCACCAAAATTCCCATCTGTCCTACTTAACACCCAACCTTCTTCCTTAAACTTGTAGTACTACCCTTGAATGACTCACATGCACTATCTCATTAGGGAACACAAACCATCATATCATCACCAAAATCGCCAAAAGCCTGTTAGAGTAGAGACTAAAAGATATTATTCATGAGACTTATAGGCATAACTAGTGCACTAGTCCAACCAAAGAACACCATCCCAAATTTCAAATATCAAAAGGGACATTCAAGGCCTCGTTTACCACCACCAACAATTCTATAAACAAAACAACTTAAGTTCAATACCTCGAATTCTCACAAGATCATAAATGCAACCCTTTAGAGACCAATTGCACCTTAAGACAAGAAATTGACCTACCTCCCTTGCTACCATTTGACAACCTCCCACTCAAGGACGGACTCATTAGGGATTCGAGATCTAGCTCTATGGGTCCTACCACCCATGAAGACACAACATACATGCAACCATTCCATCCGTATAATGACATCAAAATTCACTATACCAACTCCAACAAGCCACAAAGAAAGACCTAATGCAATACAAACCCAGATCAACACCTGTAAATCTTCTAGCAACAATATACCCAACAAAAGGATAGATACCAAAGAATTACACAACAACTTAGGCACACAGTAAGCCCCACTAGCAACCAAAAAGAATAGAGAAGAAATAGTGGCACACGGGCCTAACAATGCATGCACAACAAAGCCAAGAAAACTTAAACTTACTAGTAATAGAATCGGGCATCTAATCCCCTCCTTGATCCACTTGATCAACATGACCACCTCGATCCAAAAGTTGACCATATGGGCAATCTAGAATTTTGTGGTCTATCTCACCATACCTAAAGATACACCCTTGTTCTTCCAACATGGGCCACCATGATCCATCCTACCCGTAGGGCACTTGGGATTAGTCATTCCCCCATCACCTTCTTTGCTCTTATTGCATAGGCAAATCCTTAACCTTATGACCCATCTCCCCACAACTATAACAAGCATTAATACCTTTCAAGCATGGGCCATCATGGCTCTACAACATTATGGGCACCTAACATAAGGCACCACACCACCTCTATCTCTCCCATTGGAGCTTTGGAACTTACCCACAATACAGGCCCTCTTGGCCTCACTACCTTTCCTCTCACCATTAGAAGTCTCGAGAGCACCTACTTGTTAATCGAGGTGAGTTGTCAATTTTGCCGCTGCTTCGGCCACTTCCATAGGGCATTGCAAATCTCCACATTCATCTTAGCACTATCCTAAGTAACTTGAGGCATATCCTGAAATGTAGTGGTTAAGAGTTAGCAATAAGCCCTAGGGAACCTAACTCTATCGCATGACATCGATCATGAAGAAGTGAAACATTTCTTAAAATGCCTCATAGCCTCCTACTCATAGTGGTGGTATGCAACACAACCATGAATAAGACTCTAATCGACAAGGTGTGTTGGACTCTGAGGATCTATCAACCTAGTGCTCTGATAACATCTTTGTCAAGAACCAAGCCTAGGACCTAGATGTGACCAGCGAATAGGGAACTCGAAGGAACCCCAAACAAGCCTCATAGTATATCATTACACATCCTTGGACGCAAAAGCTTTGTAAAAAATAACATAAAGGACATAAACAAGGGGAATTAGAAGTAAAGGAGAGAGATTAATACCTAAATAATATGTAAAAGTTTAGAAAATGAGGGCAAGGGGACTAAGGAGAAAAGCTTGCGTAACATCATAATCAAGAGACAAAAGAGTTAAGGCTCATATCATAGATACATAGCATGTCCAACAAATTCTATACTACATAGATATGAGCGACGACCAAGACAAAGCAACTGGGCACACACTCACTAGTCAAGATAGAAGATAAAGAATAGTTTCTCATTTTACATAATAAGAGAAACATATATTAAGGTCCTCGAAGTGGAGGACTCACCAACTAGGTTGAGTAGTACAGATCTAGCCACGTGGAGAAGGATGATCAACTTGGGCTTCGATTCCTACATGGTGATATCATGTAGGCAAAGAGTATGTGTTAGTACATTTGAATGTACTAAGTATGTAGGATGCAATGCAAACAAGAAATAAACATTATAATCAAAATGCATAACAATAGGCAATAGGTATACTATAGCAATATAACATGTATGTTCAATGCGTAAGTAAAATATGCTTAAGAGGCTCATGCTCATATTAGGATATCATATGTGTAGAAGAGACCAAGCTAGATTTCCAAATGTACAACCCTTTGGTAGGTTAGTGATGATGCCGCTCCATCACTTATATGGATAAGTATGAACCCTCATCTAGGTTTGTAATATGCCTCTCTATTTAACAAGGAGGAGAAGTACAAACCCTTCCCTAATTTGATGAGTGGAAACCTAAATCTAGGTTAGTGATGATGCCTCCCCATCACCAGTTGGAGAAGTACAAACCATTCCCAAGGTTGATGAGTACAAACCCCCATCTAGGTTATTCAAGTTCTTAGTCTCCTTGGATTGGGCATGGTCTAATGCAACACTTTATATAGAATTTATCATATACATAAGCTCATTTCATCATCATATACTCGTTCATACCATATCTCATACTTTGGACCTTCAACTCTTAAAGAAACCACATCCAGATGTTTTATCAAACACTTAGAGGGTGTGAAATGGTAGTATAAAACCATGCATTTTAGAGATGAAATCATGCAAGAAACTCTATTGTAAAACCATCAATCAACACCTTGCAATACCCTCAAGCAATATACATCAAAACTGCTTAACAAATCTTAACCCATGAAAGAAACTCATATACCTTAGCTTGGAGATGAACTTAGTGAAGATTGGAGATAGTGACTTGAAGCTTGAAGAAGAACCTTGAACGAGAACCTTAGCTTGGGATGAGGGTTTGGGAAAATATGACTAAGTGTTTGAGTAAGTATAGGGGAAGGTTCTTGGATGATACAAGGGTGAAATAAGGCTAAGTATAGGTATTTTCATGCATGCACAAAATAACACTGGGGCACGTCGCGCCCCAGAAATGGAATCTATTTTGGAAATCACATTTTTGAATTTTCAAAATTGCTAATTCTTTGCTCTTAAATTAGGGTTAGACCCTTGTCCCCCTAATTTGACCCCTTGAACAAGAATATGAAGTTGAATTTTTGAAATAACGCACGAATTTTGAGATATATGGAAATTAAAATTCTGCGCATTCTAAGGCATATTTTTGGGCACTTTTGGAGTCGTTTCATCATCAATCCTTAGTGAAGGGTACTTGTTTTTTATGGTGACTCTATGAAGTTACCAGTAATTAGTGTACTTTCTAAGGGAACCATCCTTTTTCTTCACAAACAACACCAATGCACCCCAAAGTGACTTACTAGGCCTTATGAAATTCTTCTCCAACAAATCCTTTAGTTGATCCTTTAACTCCTTCAATTCCGCCAGTGCCATATGGTAAAGGGGAATAAAAATAGGTTGAGTATCGGGAAGGAGGTCTATACCAAAGTCTATTTCACTTTCGGGAGAAACACCGATAAGTTCATTGAAAAAGATATCAAAAAACTCATTAACCACAGGAACCAACTCAATATGAAGGACTTTGCACTCAACATCCCTAACCCTCTTCATTAACCACCGGAACCGACTCAATATGAAATACTTTGGACTCAAAATCCTTAACCCTCACAAGATAATAAAGGCAACCCTTAGATATCAACCTTTGGACTTTAAGACAAGAAATGAATCTACCCTTGACCACCACATCATGACTTTCCCACTCAAGGACAGGATCATTAGGGAATCAAAATTCAACCCTACAGGTTCTACAATTAATAGAAACATAATATGCATGCAACCAATCCATATCAATAATAACATCAAAATCTACCATATCTAATTCAATAAAATTATAAGGCAAGACTTTATGCAATATGAATATGGGACAATTTCTATAGACTCTTTTAGCAACAATGGACTCACCAACGGGGGTTGACACTTCATAAGGTTCACACAATATTTCGGGACTAACATGAAGCTTTTTGGCAACAAAAGGAGTAATACAAAAAAGAGTGGCACCCGGGTTTATCAGCGTATACACATCAAAATAAAAAACCTTTAACATACCGGTGAAGACATCAAGCACCTCATCCACCGCTTGTCTTCCTTGGAGCACCCCCTTGGCCTCCCTTAGCCCTTGGACCCACATTTGCACCTTGGCCTTGTGGACGACCATCTCTACCTTTGTTTTAAGCATGAGGACAATCAATAACCTTGTGACCCACTTCACCACAACCAAAACAAGCATTGGAATTCTTTAAACATGAACCACTATGGTTTCTTCCACACTTTTCGCACTTAGGGTGGGTCATACCACTATTACCACCTTGAAATCTTGGGTTAACATTAGAAAATATCTTACTAGGAGCATTGGAAGGCCTTTGGCCTTGGAACTTGTGGCCTTGAGGAAATCGGCCACCCTTGGAACCTTGTAAACCACCTTCAAAATGAGCCCTATTGGACTCACCACTTCTTCATTTTCTAAGCTTTTCCCCCTCTAATTGTTTAGCATATGTCATGAGATGGGAAAAATGCATATCACTCACTACCATAGCAGTATGACACTCGTCATTAACCAAGTCGGACACTCCCAACATAAATTTGTTCATCCTTGATCTAGGTTCAGCAGCCAATTGTGGAGCATACTTAATAGCTTGTTGAACTTGTGGGCATACTCCCTCACACTCATGGAACCTTGCTTAAGGTTTATAAACTCCATCATCTTAGCCTCTCTTAGCTTAATAGGAAAGAATCGGTTGAGGAATATGACTTTAATCTCTTCCTAAATGATAGCATTGTCATTCTGTTTCTCCAACTTTCATAGTGTAAACCTAATTTGAGCCACCTCTTTGAGTTGGTAGGCCGCCAACTCTGCCTTTTCCTCCAAATTAACCCTCATGATTTATAGTACCTTGTATACCTCATCTATGAACTCTTGGGTATCCTCATCCATCTTAGACCCATGGAATTCCGATGGGTTCATTCTTGTGAAATTCCTCACCCTAGAAGCCAGAGTGGGATCATAAGGGGCTTGGGAACCTTGGTTAATTTGGTTGGTCATAGCATGAGCCAACATTATAGTAGCATCTCAGAACTCATCTTGGACTACCCCTCCACCTTGATGAGCTTGAGGTGCGGGAGGGGTCAATTTCTCCTCGGGTGTATGGGCTCTCCTTAGTCTCCCTCTTGGAATCAGCATGATCTAGAAGAGCAAAGAGCATTCATTAGAAGAAAAGCCTTACACTTACATCTAAAGCACGATATAGACCATAAAGAAGTTGTGTCACACTTCACAACCATAAATAAGACTCTAATCGACATAATGCGTTGGGTTTCAAGGATCATTAATAACCTAATGCTCTGATACCAAATTTGTGATGACCCAATCCTAGGGCCTAGACGTGACATGGCGATTGGGAATCCGAATGGACCTCAAACAAGCCTTTTAGCATATCAATCACACATCCTTGGTCACTGAAGCAAAATAAACAACAACAAGAGATATAATAAAAAAGAAAGCGGGATTAAAAGATATCTTGATATTCATAAAAGCATAAAGAGTCAAGCTCATAGCATAAGTACATCATTACATCCAACAACACCTCCAACATAGAATGGAGCGGGGGCCAAGACACTCTTCGGGCTCACCCTTATAATATCAAGTGTTCAATATAAAGAAGTCTTAAAATAGCAAGAGTAATGTAGATAGTGTACTCGGACTTAAGGACTCACCAAAGCTTATCTACGAGGTATCAACTAGTCACATAGAGGATGATTAAAAGGTGCTTTGGTCCCTATATGGTAATATCATGTAGGCATAGAGTATGTGTTAGTATGTTTGAATGTACTAAGTATGCGGGATGCGATGCAACAAGACATAAGGCGATATAGTTAAAATGCATAATCATAAGCAATAAATATATAATCTTAATATGGCATGCATGATTAATGCTCATGTGGTCTACTTGCCAAGGCAAACCAAACATGATAACATGAAGTAGATGGATCTACTAGTATAGTAAGGGTACTAGTCATAATCCTATGGTGGCACCTAGTTTAGAGCCTAAAAACTTTATGTAAGGACCCCTTGAGTCGAGCCCCCATCTTAAGCATCAATTGGTGCTAGGTCAAAGCCCAAAACATACTTGAAATAATCGTAACTTGTATAACTTGTAAGAAACACAGAAACATAACATGAGTAGCTCTTGAAACATGTTTGACCTCTAGTAGTGAGCCTAACTTGAACAGGAGAGTAGATCATAATCATACATGAACCCTTACTTTACATGAATGGCTCATAAGAGGTAAAAATCTTAAAATATAGCTGAACTTGATATTTGCAAAATCATAGATACTTTTCATGAATTCATACATGCTTGAAAGCCCTTAATCATCATATAGTCACTTGGCTCATAAATCATGAAGTATATCATCAATAACTTGAGAATTCTTGACTTGATATTTTATCGAACACATAGAGGGTTCATGATACTTGTTCAAAATCATGCAATTCAAGAGTGAAATAGGATGACAAAACCTAATGCAAATCAACTTACCAACATATAATAAAACCCTCATGTAGGGCACCCTAAAATCCATCATCAAAACTCATAATAGATCATAGTTTCATAGCTCAAAACATGCATAGTCTCAACAGGAAAAATTCAAATCATAGTGTAAGCTTAAAGTGGATACTCATGCATAATCAACAATACATTGATAAAGCCCAATATTATTCATGCTCATATTTCATAATAAGAGATACCATAAGTAATACAACTTGAAAACATGCAATTTTTATAAAAAGAAAAATTGGGCTCCATGGGTGAAATGAAACCCACATACCTCAAAACTTGGGTTTTCATGATATGAGCTTGAAGTGAATCCTTGTGTTCCAAAGTTAAGCTTGAAATCCTTGAAACATAGTATGACATATTTGGTTAAGTCTTGGAGAGGTTTTTGTGGGGTTTTGAGTGATATAGAGTTGAAAAATGGCTAAGTATCGCTGATTTATGTTTAAGTGGGCATGGGGCTATAACTCTAATGCCCTTGGGCGTATAAGAAAATGTAAGGAAAATTTTGTACTGGTTCGCATCTGGTTCGCGATGTGGATCCAATGCGAAGGAACAAATAACACTGATTCGCACCCCTAGTGCATCGCGATTAAGGTCAAATGCTCTCTAGAAATCATAAATTAGCAAACAAAAATTTTGCTATGGGTCTTCTAAAATCTGGATTGTACCCATTTCCCACTTAATTTTGCCCCCGATAGAGAATACAAAGTCAAATTTGTTATATTATGCGCAGTTTGTGAGATATATGGAAATTATAATTATGGGCATTTTTGAAGCACATTTTGGGGCATTTCACTAGCATAGCCTATGTGGCTGGTAGTTTGAAATTACTTGTGCGTAGCCTGGCATAGGAAATGGTCAGAATGGTGATAAGGCCCATTGTTATACTTTTCTGGGGAGGCCAGAGGCAGAGGCATCAAATGTTGTTATCACAGATACTCTTCTGGTTTGTGATCATACTACTTTTATATTATTTGATCTTGGATCTACTTTCTTATATATTTCTTTTTCATTTGTTGATGGACTTGATTTATATTGTGACTTACTTGATATGCCTCTTTGTGTTTCCACTCTTGTTGGTGAGCCTGTATTAGTTGAGAAGGTATATAGGTCTTGCCTTGTGACATTTATAGGAAGCAGAACTTTTGTAGATGTGATTATTATGGAGATGGTTGACTTTGATGTAATCTTGGGTATGACTTGGCTCTATCCAAATTTTGCTATTTTGAATTGCAATGCTAAGACCGTGACCTTGGCCAAGCCTAGGATGGATCAGCTGGTGATTATTTTTCTTTCATAGTTTGAATTATCTCTTTTCTACATGCTAAGAAGTTAGTAAGGGTTGTTCAACCTATCTAACATATCTCAGGGATGATAGTTCTAAAGTGTCCTTAAATGAATCTGTCTTAATAGTGCGTGAATTTATGGATGTCTTTCCCGCAGACCTACTTAGCATGCCACTAGATAGGGATATTTATTTCTGTATTGATTTGAAGCCAGGTACTCATCTTATTTTAATTCCACCTTACAGAATGGCCTCAGCTAAATTGAGGGAGTTGAAAGCCCAACTTCAAGAATTGTTGGGTAAACATTTTATTAGGCCAACTGTCACTCTTTGGGGTGCTCCAATCCTTTTCGTGAAGAAGAAAGATGGTAGCCTTCGTATGTGTGCAGATTATAGATAGATAACAGCGTAACTATTAAGAATAGGTGCCCCCTTCCTTACATTGATGACTTATTTGATTAGTTGCAAGGTGGTTATGTATTTTTTAAAATTGATTCAAACATGGTATGAGCACTATTAATTTTTGGTTGTCCTTTGGGCTTATAAATGCCCCTGCTGCTTTCATGAGCCCGATGAATGGAATCTTTAAGCCACATATGGATCTCTTTGTTATTATCTTTATTGATGATATATTGATCTACTCAAAGAGCAAAAAGGAACACGAAGAGCATTTGAGAATTTTTCTAGGGCTATTAAAGGAGAAGACATTATATGCAAATTTCTCTAAATGTGAGTGCTAACTTGATTCAGATTCCTTATAGTAGATCCTCAGAAGATTGAAGTAGTAAAACATTGGGCAAGAATGTCTCAAAGATGAGGAGTTTTGTTGGCTTGGCTAGCTACTACCATTGATTTATCAAGGGATTTGCTTCTATTGCTTCCCAACTGACCAGTTTGACCAAGTAGAATATGCCATTTGTATGGTCAAATGAGTGTGAAGAGAGTTTTATAAAACTTATGACCTTCTTGACTACCGCACTGATTCTTGCCTTGTTGGTAGAAGGTAAGAATTTCATTGTTTATTGTGATGCATCTTATTCTGGTTTAGATGTAGTGTTAATGTAGGAGAGGAATATAATTGCTTAAGCTTCAAGGCTAAAATGACCCCAAAAAGTGCCCGAAAATGTGCCTCAAAATGCACAGAATTTTAAAATCCATATATCTCAAAATCCATTTGATATTTCGAAAATTCAACTTCATATTCATGTTCCGGGGGTCAAAATTAGGTGAAGAAGGGCTAACTCCGATTTAAGAGAAAAAGATTATCAATTATGAAATTTCAAAAGTGCAATTTGTAGTGGGGTTTCACGTCGCCTCCGTAACGCGCCTCTGCCTATTTTAGGGATTGTTTTTTTTAGTTCGATCCAAGACTTCTAAGTCTAGGGACTAAGTGTTCCCAAACATGTTTTCACCCATACTTAGCCAAATTTAATCCTCATATTATCCAAAACATTTCCCAATACTCACTCAAATACTTAGCCAAGGTTCTTCTTCAAGCTTTAAGTCTCCATCTCCAATCTTTACCAAGTTCATCTCTAAGCTAAGGTATGTGGGTTTCTTTCATGGGTTCCTTTCACCTATGATACCCAAGTCTCCTTTTACTTAAATTTCATGATTTAAGGTTGATTTACAAATGGGTTTTGATTATTATGAAATTCACTGTACACTATGTTAAAGCTATGAGAAATTGTGACTGTTTTGCTATGTTTTAAGCTATAAACTTTTGATCTATTGTAAGATTTGAGGAGGGGTTTTGATGTATGTTTCTTAAGGGTGTTTCAAGGTGTTTATTGATGGTTTTACAATGGATTTTCTTGCATGAGTTCATCTCTATATTTTATGATTTTATACTAGCATTACACACCCTCTAAGTGTTTGATAAAATGCCTCATTGTGGTTTCTTGAGGAGTTATAGGTCCAAAGTATGAGATATGATACAAATAACTATATGATGATAAAACGATCTTATGTATATGATATACTCTATATAAAGTATTACATTAGACCATACTTGTTCTAGGGAGACGAGACCTTGGGTAACCGAGGTGGGGGTTTGTACTCATCAATCATGTGAGGGGTTTATACTTTTCTACCATGGTAATAAGGTGTGATTATCATCAACCATGTGAGAGGTTTGTACCATACAACCACCAAAGGGTTTGTACCTTGAATAACTAGCTTGGTCTCTTCTACACATATGATATCCTATATGAGTATGAGTTACTTAAGCATGTTTTACTTAAGCATTGGTTGCACATGCCATATTGTTATATTATGCCTATTGCCTATTGTTATGCATTTTGATTATGATGCCTATCTCTTATTGTATTACATCCTACATACTTAGTATATTCAAACGTACTAACGCATACTCTAGCCTAAATGATATCACTATGTAGGGACCGGAGCCCAAGTTGATCATCCTCCTCCACATGGCTACTTTTGTGCTACTCAAGCTAGTTGGTGAGTCCTTCACTTCGGGGACCTTAGTCTACAATCTCTTGTTATGTATTAAGACACTCTTTTTTATGTTCTATTTGACTATGAGGGTGAGCCCGGTTGCTTTATCTTGGCCCTAGCTCTTATCTATGTAGTAGAGGTGGTTGTTGGACATGTTATGTATCTATAATATGAGTTTGACTCTTGTCACTTGAGTATGATATTGTGCAAGCTTTTTCCCTTAGCCCTTTTATCCCTATTCTTGCTCTTTAATACTTTTATATGCTTCCACGACCAATGATGTATAATGACAAGTTAAGAGGCTTATTTGGGGTTCATTCGGGTTTCTCATTCATCGTGTCATGTCTTAGCCCTGGACTTGGGTTGTGAAAAACTTAGTATCAGAGCACTACGTTGATAGATCCTTGGAGTCCAACACACTACGTCGATTAGAGTCCTATTAATGGTTGTGAAGCACGCCATGACTATGAGTAGGAGGCTATGGGATATTTTAGGAAATGTTTCCCTTATTCATGTTCTATGTAATGCTGTAGAGTTGTAGTGAGTTTTCCCCCTAATGATTGTTCTTTGCTATGCTAGATCATACCAAACACTAGAGGAAGAAGGGCCCAAACTCCCAAGGAGCAACCTACCAATGGTGAGCTCCGGGATGCTCTCACTATGCTTGCCCAAGTTATTGCCAAGCAAGTCAATCAAGGGGCCTAAGCCCCTCATGCTACTACCCTAGGGGCTAGGGTAAGAGACTTCATGAGGATGAATCCTCCAGTATTCTATAGGTCTAAGGTGGATAAAGATCCAGAAGAGTTCATTGATGAGGTCTACAAAATCTTGAATATCATGGGTGTTGGACCAAAAGAAAAGACGGAGTTGGCGGCGTACCAACTCAAAGGGGTAGCCCAAATATAGTATGATCAATGGAAGGGTGAAAAGATAATTAGTAACGTGGTGCTTTGGGAGGAGGTCAAATTGGCTTTCTTAATCAGTTTTTCCCTCTTGAGCTTAGGAAAAGTGGATCTTAAGAATAATTAGTAATGTGGTGCTTTGGGAGGAGTTCAAATTGGCTTTCCTTAATTGGTTTTTTCCTCTTAAGCTTAGGGAAGCAAAGTTGGTAGAGTTTATGAACTTGAAACAAGGTGTTATGAGCGTGAGGGAGTATGCCCTCAAGTTTAATCAAGTTTCAAGGTATGCTCCTCATTTGGTGGTTGATCCCAGATCTAGGATGAAAAAGTTTGTGATGTTGTCTCCAACATGGTAAGTGAAGAATGCTGGACCGCCATGCTAATTAGTGACATGGACTTGTCTTGGTTGATGACCTATGCTGCACAAATATAGATTAGAAATTGAAGAAAAAAGGGGCATGAGGCCAAGAGGGATCGGTTTGAGGGTAAATTCCAAAAGGGTGCTAAATTTTATCAAGGCCAACGGCTTAGTCATGCTACTAATAGGTGGTTTACCAATGACTTCCCTAGGACTCAAGGTGTTGGTGGGGTGGCTCCTATTGATGTGTGCCCTAAATGGGAAAGGAGCCATGGACCATGTTTGAAGGGTTCTAATGTATGCTATGAATGTGGGGAGCTTGGTCACAGGAAGATAGATTGTCAGAAAAATCATGGCAAGGGCCGAGGTACAAATGTAGTCCCATTGGGTAAAGGTGTTCCTTAAGGTAGTTCCCCAAGGGACAACCGGTTTTATGTACTACATGGGAGGCAAGGGGTTGGTGAGGTCCCCGATGTTGTTACCAGTATGTTGAAAATCTT
>DF358165.1:200018-214516 GCA_000787875.1 Solanum virginianum | reverse complement strand
CTTGTACAAGTCATACTCACATATATATAAAGATATAAAAACATATTCCTACACTTACATACACTTACACTTTGGTCCCACTTAATTTCCTCCAATATAGTTTTAACAATTAAATAGGTTCTAGAAGTCTTAAATTTCAAACAAAACAAATTTCATGCCACCCTATAATAATTATAAGTTCACATACCCCATAGGTGCACACACATACCTAAGTGTCAAACACCCCGAGAATGACACTAGCGACCTCAACAGATTGCCGTGGTACCAAAGCACAAATGTACGGGTTCTAACAACAAGGATCCTAGGATGTCTACTATGGAAACTGGGTCATCTATATACTCTGAGTTGCACCAATAACAAAAACTTGTAATGATAATTCATTTTTAACTTTTGCATAGAACTACTATTGCCTTCAAGATATCTAGAGTTTCTCTTTCTAGATGGTCTACCATATTACTGCTAGGGCAATTCTCCATTTCTCTTTGTCAGTGCTACCACTGCCCTCAAAATTCCAGCTAGTTAGTGCCTCCCTTATTCTTCCTAGCATAGTCCAACCTTATGCCTCTATAGCTGGTAAATAGATTCCAAAGCTGGCTAACCACTTTATAGTGAAGAAACAGATGGTTAATTGTCTCTGCATTATGCTCACAAAAGAACAGATGGCTAATCATCTCAGCATTATGCTCACAAAAGTAGCATCTGGAGCACATATGTATGCCCCTCTTCTTTATATTATCCTAAGTTAAAACTGCTCTTTCAGAACCAACCAAGTGAAAATAGTACTTTGTACGGAATTTTTACTTTCCAGATAAGCTTCCAAGATGAAAATCTGAACCAAGAACCTATTGGGATTCATGTCCTTATATAAAGCTTACAGTAAAAATGCCCTTTCTGCGTCATTTTCATCATATGTCTTCTCCTTCCTGTAGCCTCTTGCTCTGTTTTAGAGTGCCATAAAAGTTGGCCAATCTTTCCATCTTCCAGTCTTGCATCAATCTTCTGTAGGTCAAGTTCCAACCTTGATTTCACCACACTTCATGTAAAGTAGAATCCTGCTGCTGATTTAAAGTATAAATGTTTGGTAACAGTTGCTTAAGACTGCCATTCCCTATCCTATTATCTTTCCAGAAATAGATACTGTGATCTTTCACATTAAAACTAGTTCTTTCAAAGAATACATGCCACAGGTTCCTGATTGATCTCCATAAACTTGTACCATATTTGGTGTTTACTTCTTTTGTCTTCTTAAACTCTTCCTTTTTCATACTTAGCTTGACTCACAGTGCCCCATAAAGAATGCTCTTCGTTAGGTAGTCCAAAGCCATTTTGTTGGGAGACTTGTATTCTGATTTCTCTGATTGCTAATACCCAGCTCTCCATCCTTCTTATCAAGAATTAGTGTGTCCCATTTGTCTAATTAATAGTAGCCTTTTTCCTCCTTGCTTCCTTGCCATAAAAAATTCCTCCTAAGAGCATCAGTTCTTTCCTCCACATTTGCAGGGAGAGGAAATAATGGCATCACATAGATAGGTAAAGAATCTAATGTAAAGTTGATCAGGACCAATTTGTCATCCCAAGACAAGTAACAGGATTTGCCTCTAGTCAATCTTTTCTTGCATCTTTCCACAACTCTTGATTTACTTTTTTTTTTTTTTTTTTTTTTTTTTTTTTTTTTGCACTGAGAGACTGTTAGCACCCTTTTAACGCACGAATAATTTATGCATGGAAAATTTTAATCAGAAAGTAGATTACCTTAGCAGCTGTTAATTATGTTTACTTCTTTACTCTATAGCAGTTATAAACAGTAAGCACAAATTTATTTCTTTGTAGACATAATTAGTAGTAAGGAGGTTATTCCTCCATTTTCGCATTTTAGTAGTAGTAGGAAGTTATTTCCTTCTTATTAGGTGGGTGGTTAATCCACAAATGTCATATTTAAAGTTATTTGAATTAAATGGAAAGACAAACAAATTCTTTTATATAGTTCTTGAGTACTTCAACTTGAGATATTGCAGGTTCTCTCTCAAAGAACCAATACTAGAGATCATCGGAAGACAACATCTAATTTCATATTGCAGTGGCCCATGACTAAATCCATATTAGGGGACCATAACAACTTGGTATCGGAGCCGGTAGTTATGGGAGATCTAATTTAGCAACAATTGGTTCAATTGTTGACTTTGTTCCAAGAAGAACTTGCAACTAATTTAACAAGGCAGGAAGACATAAATGCTTGTCTGGATGTGCTAGAATAGGAATAGGAAAAGAATAATATCTACAATCCTACTAAGAATATGACTAGGAATAACAATAGTATATAGAATCCTACTTGGAAAAGGATTATATTATAGTATCCTAGTTGGAAAAAGAGTATAATATAGTATCTATAAATAGGGTCTCAATGTAATAATGTAGATACAGCAATTCAATAATATTCTTCTCTAATATTTCTCACATGGTATCAGAGCTTATATGGTCCTGGTAGAAAATCAAAGAGCTTCCGCGGCCGACGGGCGGCTATGACCCATATATGCTGCCTATTTGGCCAATGGTTATGTTAACAAAAGTAGGGTCAATGATATATGATTTTCATATTCAAGGGAAGAAAACTCAGTCAAATAGGTCACTGTGCGTTAATATTCGGTGACTTTCTAGGGTTGTTTTGCGTCAATATCTAAATAGAGTACCTGAAACATCAAAAATATTTTTAAGTTTATTCCTGACTTTGGTATCACCAACACTATGTAACAATGTACATATTGCGGTTCACCACATAACAAGTTATGTTTTATTATTTGTTGCTCTGCCTAATAATCTGTTTACTATAATTCCCAGTTTAACTAGTTCATGAACCAAACAATCTCTCGAGGTAAAGACCTATTTTGTAGTCATTGATAGTTTTTGTTGTATTACAGAATCATTGATAACACTTCCATACAATGCACACATGGGAAAGTGCCAGTTTCAAAGGTTGGCTCTATGAAGCGGCTGTCTTGTGAAGCTTGGACCATGTTATTCTCCAAGGTATTATTTTATGAAGTTAGAGATCTTTACTGTTTTGCTTAAGCATTTTGAGTTTTTTGTGATAATGTCAACAACCATTACTCTGGAACTTATGATTGCTTTACAGGAGTTCGAATATTAGTGATGCTTTATGATTTCCATGATATTCTCCTTTACTAGCTTTCAGTTCTGTTTGTTCCTGATATTGATCTGATGCTTGCAAGTCCAGTATGGTGGAGGACCAACACTGGCCAAGGATGATTACTGCATTGACTGCCTCTTTGAAGTGGCTCAGTCAATGGCCTGTGCAGATAACTATCGGGATCGAAGAATATTAATGAAAGAGCTTGCCGAAGCAGCCCTTGCGGGTGATTGTCAGGATGAGAAGTTTTACTACATATCAAAGCCATGGTACATCTATGTAATGTATTCCTTGTTTGAAACTTGTATAGATGTGTCTAATGTGGGAATATCTGTCACCATCTTAGTGCTGCAGAAGTTATAATAAAAGTGTTGTTAATTGTACCTGTGGAAAAAGAGTATATCTTCAATATCTCTGCTGATGCTATAAAACTGTAACACATAGTCTAGCGTAAACTGCATTCTCTAGTTACTTCCTATAAGAAATGGTACAAAATGATTGGAAATAAACTTTCTTAAGAAAATTCTGGCAGCACATGGCATGTTATGTCTGACTTACGTTTACAGGGACATTTGGCTTAATTTTCACACGTGTTATTACTAAATGTTAATACTCATAGCTTGTCATAACTTCTTTAATTTTCTACGTTATTCCATTTGGTTGAGCTAGCATTTACCGTGTTAATCTAAATTTCAAGAAGACCAACAATTTGCTAATGAAAATAAGTTTGAATATGTGTGATATTGAAGCTATGCATGCAATTTGTCAGTTGCATCATCTTGTGTTTCCTATGTTCTCAACTCTTTTTCTTGAAACTGGTAACATGTTCTCAACTCATCTTAATGTCTGTTCAAAAAATACCTATTGACATTCACATGCAGTGCTGGCTGAAGGGTGAAGCGGCCAAAGTTGCAACTTTAGGCCCCAAATTTTCCTAATATGTGTATATACGAAAGTTGAGTTTTATACATTGTTCGTAAAAATAAATTTCTTAATACTATTAGGTTATCTAACCTATATCTATTGGTAAGCCTCCTTAAAATGTTAGATTTGAAATCTTGAAAATAAGTTATATGGGAGACTTCTGCCCGATATTGCTTTAGCTCGAGAAAAGCTCTCAGGCACAAAAACCAAGATAGTTCTCTCTCCTACCTCCTAGGACGGTAGAATCACCCCTTCCGGTGGCCTCGGCACTGGAAAACTTTCCTTTTGTCACTTTGGATATCACCTTTGCATGTTAACTAACAAACTCATTTTTCTCTCTTTCAATCTCCACCATGGAAAATGCCAGTCCTTTTTTACGATGGGATTCAAATCTTTTGACATCTGGAGAAGCTCCTCTCGAGGAGAAAGCTGGTACGACTGGACTGAACGTGGAAGAAAGAGGATGAGCATGTCAAGTTTTAGTCAGAGTACAATGGAATGGCTGTGTTGGACTCTCAAAGAAGCCTCGAAGATCAAAGGCAACATTGTCCGTAGATGGAAACGACAGGAACTATCTACACAACTGTTTTGTGCAAGAAACATCAACAGTAAGGGGAGATATATAAGTATAATTTAGTGTACAAGGCAGAAATAGAGCAGTATTAATTGTCCCAGAAACAACATCCAATGTAGGTTGGTGGGATGTAGCTAATAAAATAGAGAGGTTCATTTATGGCGAAGCCACAAGGGTAACCAACGGACCTGCCACTCTGATCGATAAGGAGACCTTTTATGTTGATACAGGTCAGAAAAGTAAATGGACTGCCAGAGGGATAGATATTGCGGCCACAAAACAAGAGGGAGACATAATACGAATTGAGGGTGAATCCAAGAATTCTATTAATGAGCCTTTGGCCAGGAGCCTCCATGGTCCGGTTTAACCAATGGATCTGAAGCTCCGACTCTTTTGGAGATTTGTAGATGGGCTTACTCAAACTAGAACCAAGCCTATGGTCTGAACATCTATGACTTGGGTAAAATTGTTTCCTCTCTGAGTCTGCCTCTATGAAAGTGGTAGAACATGTTCTCAGAGGTAGCTGGTCATGGAAGAAGCAGAGTTTGCAACTCCTATCTATTCCATCTAAGCAGCCATCAAGTAGACATGGGTCAGACGGGTAGGGTTACCTCTCCATCTGTGGTCAGATAAAGTTTTTAACGCAGTGGGGGAATTTTGTGGAGGGTGGATTAAGACGGAGGAGGAAACAGAACTCCGCAATCACTTAAAATGGGCGAGAATTCTAGTGAAGGGTTGGGGAAATAGCATCCCAAAGGAAGTGAGAATTAAAAATGAAGGAATTTGGTACATCATCCAAATATGGAATGAGGCACCGGTGAGATTTTACGTCAGAGAAGAGAAGGAGATTGTCAGAACTGGTGCAGTGGGCAAATCTTTGAACCAATGGATATACTGAGGTCTGATACATGTTGATCCGAATCAGAGACAACTGTACAATCAAAGGAACACGTGGGGGTTTCAAATGTTTTTGAAAAATTAACCCTAACATGTGACTTGGCATGTGACTTTCCACTTAAAATCCAAACAAAGAGCAAAGAAGGGTTGGAATTGGACCCGTTGGCCTAGGTCAGCAGAAATTCCACTAGAGTTTGCCCTAATATACAAATACTCCAGATCCACTCCAAACTGAGATAGAAGCTAATAAACTATTGTCAATGGTGGCAGAAGGTGAGTTAGTAGTCAGTCCTGAAACCATGGATGAAACGAGCAATGGTATTGTGTTTGCCGAAGAGCAAATTGATGATGACGCTATGTCTATCATTCAGTTGGACAACAAGGAGAGCTTGGCTGCACATGCGGAGGAGAACTTTTAGATGGAAGAGAAGGAGGCGGGGGATGACATAGTAGAGGATGTTTTACCTCTCAACTCAACAGTGGAAGAAGGTCCAACAGAGTCAGAAAATGATCCCCATGTGGGTCCAACAGAACATAATTAAGCTAAGTAAGGAATGTGGAGTCCATTTTCAAGGCTGCGAGGAGATGGCTTTGAATTTGTTAATGAAAATTGATGGCAAAAGACCAGTAACAGAAGAAGCATCAAATGCAATAGTGCCAATGACTCCAACAGAAAAGATTCCAAAGGAGTTTAAAATCCTGAACCAAGCAACAACTATATTAGCTTTGGGACTAGAAGCAATGAAGGTTTCGTGAACAATCTCAATGAAGGTTAACATAGTGTCGTGGAATGCCAGAGGCCTCAATGATCCTGGGAAGACGCTGTTGATCAAGAACATGTTACACAAATGGAGGCAGATGTATACTGTTTTTAGGAATCCAAATTAAGAGGTGATATAAGGGAGATAATTAAAGAACTTTGGGCCAATAGAAGGGTGAAGTTCGCACAGTTGGAATCCAGAAGCACCAAAGTGGGGAATGGGGATCATCATTTTATGGGACAGTAGCATATGGGAGGGAGAAGTTGGTGAGTTTGGGACTTACTGTATTACTGGAAGATTTAGGGGCAAAACACAGGATTTTAGCTGGCACCTCTTAGGTGTGTATGCTCCAACTAATAGAGAGGAAAGAGAAGAGGTCTGGTGGGAGTTGGGAGCAGTCAGGAGCCTATTCAATGGCCCTTGGTGATTGCTGGGGACTTCAATGTTGTGAGGTTCCCTTCTGAGAAGAAACACTGCAACCGAATTACCAAAGCTATGGAGGATTTTTCAGATTTCATTGAGGATATGGAGTTGGAAGACCCACCACTTACAGGTGGCAGTTTTACTTAGAGAAAAGGAGATAATCATGCCGCATCAGCAAGATTTTTCCTATTTCAGAAGAATTGGGAGACATCATTCGATAAAATCAAACTACTATTATGCCTAGAGTTACTTTAGACCATAACCCCTTGCTACTAGAATGTGGAAACTGGGAGAAGTCAGTCTTATTTTAAATTCGAAAATTGGTGGCTGCAAATTGAAAATTTTGTAGGGACTTAAGGGGTGGTAGGACTTTGTAATTTTTGTAGGTAGACTAGACTACATTCTAGCTTGTAAGTTGAAGGCTCTCAAAGTGAAGCTGAAAGAATGGAGCAAAACTGTACAAGGTAATTTTGGTTTACATAAATAAAACATCTTGAATCAGCTTTATGATTTAGATGTGATCCAGGAACAAAGGCGTCTGTCTGTACTGTGAAGATGAGTCATATCTGAGGGTTGTTCTGACATTAGAGTTTGAAGAAGTTGTAAAGAAAGAGGAAATAGCATGGAGGCAAAGATCTAGGCTGTGTGGCTGAAAGAGGGTGACAGAAACACAGTTTTTCCACGGAACAACAAACAGTCGGAAGAGATACAACAACATTGATAGTCTTCTGATCAATCGAACTAATGCCACTGACTCACAGACAATCAGGTAAGAGATCATAGGTTTTCTATCAAAGCCTCTACCTAGAGAACGAACACTGGAGATCTCAATTCAGCGCCAGAGAACAAGCTAGGCTCAATATAGAAGACAACCTCCTCCTTCAAAGTCAATTTGAAGAATAGGAAATCAAAGAATGTGTATTTAATTGTGCAGGAGACAAGGTGTCTAGATTGTTTTACCATGGCTTTTTTCATATAACGTTGGGAGGTGGTGAAGGCAGAAGTGATAGCAACCATCCAGAACTTCTATAGTTAAGGCTACTTTGAAAACAGCTTCCATGCTACATTTATAGCTTTGATCCCGAGAAAGATCGGTGCGTCAAAGTTGAAGGATTTCAGGCCCATCAATGAGTCCACTTTGTTTTTATTCTCTTTTACTTTTCTCTCCGAATAACATGTAATTTCTCTTTTAATCTTTAATATTTCCTTGACCTTTTTTCTAATCACAGATACAATTCCATAAAAATAAGAGTGTCCAAAGTGAATTGCTAACTCTCTTTTTTATTTTTTATAAAATTATCAAGCATTACATCAAGCATATTGAAGCAGCAAAAAGGATATTACATCAAGCATATTGAAGCAGCAAAAAGTGATTGATTTAACTAGACAAATAGACTTGAAATGAAATTATATACATGAAGCCTCTCATTGAAATTTTGCTTAAGGTCACCATTTCTTTTAACCGCCCTTGCTCATATGGTTCCTCTGTAGGTTGCAGCAGTGGCTCCGAAGGAAAAATGTAGACTCTCCTTGCGAGGCTGATGCTGGACCAACAGCTTCAATAAGGTGTCCTCATGGAGAGCTGATGCCTGAACAAGCTTCTGGTGCTAGACGTGTGCTGATACCCGATAGACTTTGGAATTTTATTCATGAGATAGCAATGACAGTAAAACCTGATGATTCTGTGGGTTGTTCAACTTTTTTTTCAGACTCTGAACCCTGTACTCAATGCAGCATTCAACTAACTGAAGTTGCATGCATAGAAGATACTCTAAGGTCCCATATCAACTTATTAAAGTAATGAAGTTAGAATTACCTAGTTGCTTACAGTATTTATATGATACAGGGAGTTTAAGCTCAAGCAACGGCAAAGTCATGAGAAGTTAGCAATGGGTAAAGGCATTCCAATTCTTCCTGGTATCAGATACTACTTGTTACCATCTTCGTGGTTGTCTAAATGGAGAAGCTACTCTAATGCAAGTGGCAAAAGTGCTCCTTCTGCTGAACCTGAAACTTTGGATGACGTCATTGGTTTTCTGATGTGTGAAAAGGTATATTTTTCAATTGTATATTCCATCTAGAGGCACTCAACACATGATTTATTCATTTAGCTATCTTCTACCTACAGGAAGTTTCCGCTTATTGCATATGATGATTCCTTGTGTTTTAAATCGATAAACTGACCACTTTCTATGCTCCTAGAAGTATGCAATGCATATAAAATGCCTATAAGTTCTTCTGAGATAATTCTCTTTAGTTTATTAGAATCTTGTTTAGGGAAATATAAAGGAATAACCTTTTCTGATTTTGTGCTAAGCCGGTTCTTGTGACAGCATTCAAGACTTCTTGAAAGGCCTCCTGATCTGGCTTGCAAACGTGGAAGTATTCTCCAGAAGTCACCTGCCGTAAGTATATACTATATTTTCAAATTACTGTTTGTCTTAAACTAACTTAAACGTGATACTGTTGCTCTAGCTTGGGCTTTGCTCATGTCAAAGTCAATTAGAGTAGCTTATTAACATAATATTTGCATATAGAAATTATAATATCATTATGGCATATTAAGTCATGCCTGATTTTATTTATCTCCGAACACCATTAAGCTGGTGCATAGTCTTGTTTCCTCCTTTTTCTTTATGTTTATGTTCTTCCACTTGTGGGCTGTGGCGTTGATTCTTAATTCCTTTTTGCTGAATACATCATTTCTGGCTATGAATTTCAGACAGATACATTGACAATTATCACCGACAATGATTGGAAGTCATTTTGTGAAGACTGGGGTGGTACGGAGGCAAAAGGAATTAAAGCTGAAATTGATTGCTTGGCAAATGATTTCCTTGGATCTAGTGAAGATATGGCCGTTTCTGAGGAGCATATGAATTTGAATGAAGAATCATATGTTGGGCCTGAGTCTAGAAGATTCATCATTAAGATTTCACCAGAGGTAAATTCATTTATTCCTTTTTCTTTCATTAAACCTGGACATAAATAATTGAGCTATATTGATCTATATATTAAATTTAGGTTAAAGTTCTCAGGTACGCTTCTTAATATCTGCTAGTTATAGCTTTGAAAAGAAGTGTCGTGTTCTGCCTTCAGGCCTTTGGTCTAGTGATAAGAGCGCAACACTTGATGGGTGAATTAGGCGCATGTCATGAGTTCAAAACCTTGCCACAACCAAAAGCCTGATGTTTAAGTGGAGACGGGTAGAGGGGCAGGTCTATTGTCGAATTATTTTCCAACCGTGCATCACTAGCCCTCAGAGATTCTTGGTTATCAAAACTAAAAATAAAAATTCTGTGCTGTATTTAGTTTAAAAAAATAAAAATAAATATTATGTGCTGTATTTGTTATAAGCTGGAGAGTAATGCAAATGTAACTAGGTCTAGAGTATCTCTTACCGTGACTTATCCTTATGTTGGGGAGCAACCAGAATAAGATGTCTAGTGGCAGCTATTGAATCAGTTTAACAACTCAGGATATCCTGGACTTTATGGATGGGTTTACAATAAATTGAAATGTAATGCTATGCAAATGGTTTAATGGAATACCTTAGATTATGATAATTCCAGAGCTGAGTATGGACTTTCTTATCACAGACGAAAGTGGGTCATGTACCTAGGATTTAAAGGGCTTTTTCATTCTTGAGAAGATCCAATGAACTAGAATACCAAATATTATAAGTTGTCTCTATGTTGGAGGAATCCTGTTGCATGGTCTTTTCCTGTAAATTGAAAAGTAATAGGCTCTTCCAGGATTGACGCTATGTTTGTCTGAAATGTTGAATCCAATGCAAGCTCTTTGCATGATACTCGAACATCCGTGGAGCACGCTGACATCAGCAGGCAAAAATAATGAGTTCCATTTGGGAGTTATTCTGTGCATCTACTGAAAGCTCAGAAGATGCTTTTTGTGTTTCTATTGAATATGGATGAGAAATCCTACGTTCCATACTTGCCAGGTTTGTGAGGAGTGCATTACTGAAAGGGAAAGCTGTGAATTAATGAGGAAACTCAACTATTCCAATGAGGATATATGTGTCTGCTTCATTCGCGGCAAGGAGCCTCCAAAATCAATTCTAAACGCATCATCGAACATCCTGGAACCAAATCGACGGACCTCAAAGCGTTCCAGGAAGACAGCGTTTGGAAACTCGGTGAACTTGAATGTTTCTGGGTCCACATCTGTCTACCAGCTGAAGATGATGATATGGGAAGCTTTTGGGGTATGACCACTTTTGCTTTTTGAATATATTGCATTCTTGAATTTATTTGCCTTGGCTGACTTACTTGTTTATGATGCGAACCTTTATTTGCTGAATACTAGTTTTGTAGGTCTGCATTTTAAAATCTGTAAGTTTTTCAGATGGGCAATGTGTTGTATAGGGAATAGTGGTTTAAAAATATCATTGTTTGATTGTTTGTACTCTGTCAGTCCATCAATCACAATGAACCGGCTATTCTTTTACATTTGTGGAGTCGGTATAAGAAAATACTAGCATGAAGAAAGTTATAATATGGTTATCTTTAACGAACACCTTGTCGATGCTGTAGAAAATTCACAGCAATATAAATTTTAAACCAGTTTGAGAAAAGTGTCATAAACTGATCTGGAGAGGAAAACTCAGGTGCCTAGGCCTAATTGCAGCCTGTTAACCTTCATGACTAAATTTCTGATCCCAGGCATATGAGATGACAAAAGGCCATATTTACAAGAGTTCATGGGTGTTGATTATTTATGTCTTTAGATGGATTATTTTTTCTGGTTTCTGCATTAGTTCTTTCTTGATTTTAGGTTCTTGGTTCTTATGTAACATTGTGATAATAGTGTCTGTATTTACGTTGTGTGGTATGTAATTCTGCTTTATACATGTGACAAATCAACAGGCCCTTGTGGTCCATCCCTTCCCTGGACCCCGCACATAGCGGGAGCTTCAGTGCACTAGGCTGCCCTTTTTTACATGTGACATATCTTCTCATATTTGGAAATTCTTATAGTTGTGCGTTCATTTGTAGAATTATTTGCTTAAAATACAACCATATGATCTAGTGATGATTGTTTCTGCTTGCACTTTTGCGCTTTGGTGGTGATGGCAGTTTACTCACCTCACAAAAACAATATAGTTGTTGGCTCCTGTCTGTCTCTATGGACTTCTCCCTTCTGATCTGTAAACAAATTTATCTCTTTTTAATTTACAGATAGTCAAGGAAAATCAGGTACTTCACAAAGGTTCTCTGGTAATTGATGGCGAATCTGCTTGCCTTGCTGATCTGAATATATTCCCTGGAGATGTATTATGGGTGACAGATTCTGAGATTCATGAGCATCGTGATATTGCAGGTAATACTGCAATTGCAAATGGAATGTGCTAATTTTCTAGATGGACTTCAAAAATCTTGTATCTTAAATATGACATTCTTTACCAATTCTTTAAAAAAAAGTGCAAGCCCGGTGCACTAAAGCTCCCGCTATGTGCAAGGTCCGGAAAGCTTTAGTGCACCGGGCTTGCATATCTTAAATATGACATTCTTTACAAATTCTTACATTTCTCCATAAAATCTTCTCCTTATTCATTTCTAAAGATTGCAATTCTGTCATGTAATCTCCATTTAATATCAACTAGCATACATTTTGGGGGAAAAATTTATGTCTCTGATAATATGATATTACACATGAATTTCATGTTATGTAGGAGTATGTAGTATTCTCGCAATTTTATTGGATCTGTTGTGCATAGATTGTAGCATTGTGTTGTATTATCATTTACAGTGTCAAGGTCTAATAATTAGCATTAACAAGCGATAACACAACATTTTGCATATAGAAGAGTGTGTTACATCATATGATATATCTGCATTATTGCAGTATGACGAATCAGATTAATGTATAACATCCACTGGTTTGGCATTTTTATTAAACCAGTCCACATGAAAACCTTTGGTTTATGCCTTTCTGGTAACATCAGTGATCAGCCAATATCCCATGCCCAACCCCCCCCGGGTTTTTTCCCCGACTAAATTAAATTGTTTACTGAAGTAGGAACTAGAAAGATTTGCACTTAATCAATTAAATTTATTTATTTTCTTTTCAGATGAGCTTTCTGGCCAGAAAACGGAGGCACGAAAAACTGAAGAAGGTTTTCGTGGAACACTTCTGTCCTCAAGTCTCTCATCTCAGTTTGTCTCTGAAGCATCTGCATGCCTAAATTAACGAGGATGTACTTGTAAAGTGTAGCTGTCCTTTATATTTGATTATGGAAGATTAAAGCTAAACCTTCAACCTGCTTAACTGAGGTAATTCTGTATATTCTGCTCAATTTTGATATTTTTTGCTTCATCTGTTGTGTCTTCCTTATTTTTCTTGTTTATTAAGTCTGTAGGGATTTGTTGGATAGCCTTGAGTTAATGAAATCAAATTCTTTGATTATATACTAGAGATGATTTATGCCTCAAAGACTTCCATGATCCAGCAGGGCCGTTCTGTCATGTATAACTTGTTTGTATAGTACTTTGTATTTTGTGCTATGCTACAGTACCTTCCCTGTTTAAAAGACACTATAACTAGTTCATAAATCTTAAAGATAACAACAGAAGTTGACCCTGCCACGTGGCCTCTTCATGCTGGAATATGAACTTTTTGTCAGTGCGAGGTCAAATTAATTAAGTGATTTGTTGTCCCTTTGAGATGCCAACATGATTCATCGTCATATCAAGGTATTGCCTGATCATTCTTTTGTAATCTCCTTTTAGGTTACTAGTGAGTTTTTCAATGTTAAATTGATGTATTCCTTGATTCAGTTATTGATAGATTGTTTTGAGTTCCAGTCATACTACAGTCAGAACAGACTAGTCATGATAGCAAAATAACTTTCGTCAGGTCTTTACTATTTTGTGCGAACCCTGGGTTCATTAGCTTTAGAACTTGGCTAATAATGAGTTGTCACACATAAGCAACCAATCTTTCAGATCTGCTGATTTTTGCTGCCTATGGAGTTAAAAAGAATTATCTCGTGTTCTCATGTGGACATGCTTCTAGAGAGAATATCGTTGTTTTTAATCGTGGTACTTCACTAATCTTCTGATTACTTCACTTTATTGTGTTTCAGGTGACCAGATTGGCTCACTTTAAGAGTATGTCCTATTTTTGTACAAGCTTTTGTGTTATTAGCTCCTTCACAAATTCTGCTGGCAGATTTGGTGAAGGATCTTCAAGTGCAAGTTACTGTGTAGAGATTAGTATGATTTTGATTTCAACTTTAAGCCCCCATTTGGTGCTCAATCTGTTGTTGATGTATTCTTCCTTGAATCTTCTTGGCTGCTCCGAGTCAGGCAAGTTGTAGTTTTGAAAGGCCAGGTCTGGTTCATAGTCCTAGTTTTTGGACAGTTTTGTGCATTGTTGAACCTTATACCTTTGCCTTGTGAATAGTTGAAGATTAAAGAGGCAGTCAATTGTACATGTCATACATGTGTGGAAGTTATATCTTATCTACTTCATGGTTTACACGAGCTTTAATTAGTATTTGATAGCCAAAACTCCAACTATCTCCAACTATCCCTTCTCCTCTCCCCCACATGTAAACAGAAAAGAAAAGAGAAAACTAATCTTTATGTCCCTTTGAAATAAAATATTTACATCCATTTATTCCTTTATATTTATGCCTCTTACTATTAAAATTTTTGTGCTGATATCATTGTCCACTTTATATGATATACTAATAGGGTATACATATATTGACATGGTATTATAGAGGATTAAACTCAGTTTTATATGATAT